>VWYO01009640.1:18408-50010 GCA_013400275.1 Rhadina sibilatrix | reverse complement strand
AAACCAAACAAAAACACAACAACCACCAGCAAGCGACTAAGCAACTCACACTTCCAGTTTTGGTAGAAATGTTATAGGAATGAAAAACTTCCATAGTAGAGTGCAGGAGTTTGTGTGTACCATAGTTAATTTGAAAGGTCAAGTTTTTTGTTCAGGTTGTATCCACCTGCCTAGAACCAAGTGACTTCACATCCCTTGGGATGTAACTGGTTAATGTGTGCTGCTTCTGGTCTTCTGGGTCAAGCCCCCTTACAGGGTGAAGGGGGAAGATTTTTCTTTAAGTTGTCTTTATACCTTCTGCTGGAAGGTGTAAAACTGGCATGTTGTGAGGGTTTGGTTGTACTTGACTTACATTCCTGTTGTTTTAGGCAGCCTTACAGAAGCAGCAGGATGCAGTGGTGGCAGCGACAGGGACGCCCCTGACTACTGCATCGAAGGTGAACACCCCTGCCCCAGGGGACACCCCATCCATTAATGGGCAGGCCAGTGCACATGCAGACAGCCCTGAAAAAGAGTTGGATCCGGAGGTTTTGGAAGAAGCACTGGAGAATGGACCAAAAGGTGGGGCTAGCTGAATTTCTTAATTAAAAATCAATAGCAAAAGCCTTTTTTAGGGTTCAGGTGTCCTAACTGGGGTTACTGTGGTTCTTTGTTTGGCTTCATTTGCCTACGGCAAAGCTAAGTTTGATTCCTGAGGTTGCTGTCTCTCATGGGAGAATAATATTGCATAGGCAAAGCTCAGCTTTGGGAGGGGAGGGAAGGAGGAAGCAGCAAAAGCATTTCAGCAAAGCTGATGGGATCCAGAACCACCTGTCACTAGACCTGAAGGAAAGGAGCATAAAAGTTCTAGCACAAAGCTGTTCTGGGCAGAAATATGCTCAGTTTTATTTGAACTGGGTCAGAGCTGTTTGAAGATCCTTCCAATGAAGGGTTCTGTGCAATATAAACCTGTCACCTGTAGCAGTACTTCTGCCTTCTGAGGCTTTTCTGCATAAGCACTGTTGGTTTAATGTGGTGGATGGGTAGCATTTAGTAATGGTATGATTAAATTTGCACTGGTTCATGTATCTTTTCAGAGCTGAAACTTGCTTCTTCAGTTAAAAAAAAATATTGGTAGCAACTGTGATGCTTGGGGCCCTCAAGTACTCTCAAGGCCCACTTAAGTATGCAGCATAAATAACTGAAACAAAGCCTAACTGGAGTATTTCCTCCCCTCTCTCCAGATGCTGTCCCAGTAATTGCTGCCCCATCCATGTGGACACGACCCCAGATAAAAGACTTCAAGGAAAAAATCCGTCAGGATGCAGACTCTGTGATCACAGTGGGCCGAGGAGAGGTGGTTACAGTCAGAGTACCGACTCACGAAGAGGGGTCTTACCTCTTTTGGGAGTTTGCTACAGACAATTATGACATTGGTTTTGGGGTGTATTTTGAATGGACAGACTCCCCTAATACTGCAGTCAGTGTGCATGTCAGCGAGTCCAGTGATGATGAGGAGGAAGAGGAAGGTAAGCACGCTAATGCATGTAAACTGTCAGAGCTGGCTGTGAGGGAAACCCCCACTGATGGTCTTGTGCCATCTCCTGCTTTCCCCGGCTTCCATCTGGCTGCAGTCATGTTTTCAGTTTTGAATAGGAGCTGCAGTTCTGCAAGTAGCTTCGTTCCCCTCCTTGGATCACAGACAGCTTAAAGCAGCTGAGGCTGGGGAAATCCTTTTCCTAAGTGAGCTATTCAGTAAACTGAGCTGAAACCCATGTTGTAACAGAGCACAGTGAATCTGCACTCTGAAATCTTAGGAAAAATCCTATCGTGCTGTCCAAGAGATGTTTCTAGAGAGGAAGTTTCTTTGAGGCTGCAGCAAAACAGCTTCAGAGAACAAGTCCTGATAGTGACTGAGACACAGGTCACAGCCTTTGCCTGTGGAGGAGTCTAGCATCACAAAAATGTTTTGAAATGAGCATGTGATTTGCTTGGAAAGAGCTGCCCTGACATAGGAAGCAGTGCCTTTCTGGGAATCACTACCAATTAATCTGTGCTGGTCAGTATGTCACATCAGTGGCTGTCAGTAGTGAGTGATTGTGCTACTGAAAACTAGAGTTTGGCATCTCCACAAACTGACCTGGCTGTGCTGGGGAGATGGGTGTGGTGAGTTTTAATATCAGACTGGTAAAATCATGATGAAGTGAGCATGTTTGCTGTTCCTCCTGCTTCTGAGTGCTTCAACCCCAGCCTTGGTATGAATCCCTGCAACTCCTCTCGTTCCTAAACTGACAAAGAGGGCCTTGTCCCCTAGAGATTAGTCTGACTTTCTCTCATAAAGCATCCACCCATGTTCACTGACACTCCTTTTTTTTCCCTTGCAGAAAATACTAGCAGTGAAGAAAAAGCCAAAAAGAATGCCAACAAGCCTCAGCTAGATGAAATAGTGCCTGTGTACAGACGAGACTGTCACGAAGAAGTGTATGCTGGCAGCCACCAGTACCCAGGGAGAGGAGTTTATCTTCTTAAATTTGACAACTCCTACTCTCTATGGAGGTCAAAAACAGTTTACTACAGAGTTTATTATACTAGATAAAGGTGTGGCTGTGTCTGAGGCTGGGCTGTGCAGAAGATGTCATTTTATTTGGAATTTTCTTCAAGCATAATGGATCCTTTTGAGTCTGTATTTCATCCTGTCTGTATCTGTATGGTTTGTGTGAACTTTTAACAAGTAGACACTGGGATCTTCCTGCTCCATGACACTAATGCATATTGCATTGGGCTTAACACAGGATCTCCCTAACCTTTTTGGGGATTGGAGTCATTGGCTCCAGTGCTGAGGTCACATCAATTGCACTTGTTAAAGCCTCGTGAAAAAGGGGGAGGGAGTTGCTGGCTCACTGGCTGGGTGATCTGATGTTTCCAGGTCTGGATGCCTTGAATAACTCGTTGATGGTTAATTTAAAGGTCCCATCAGTAACTGGTAGATTTGGATGCAGTTTGCTGTGTAGCAAGTTTCTCTTAACTGTAATTGAATGTCAGATTTTTTACACCATTAAAACTTGAAACTTTAAGTTAATGCAGTTTAGAAACAAGTTGTCTCACTTCTGTCCTCATCAAAGAAGAAACATTCAGTTCCTTAAACCAGTGTAGTGTGTAAGACAAGGATGAACAACGTCCTGAAAGTACAGCAAATAACCTCTTCTGAAGGTGTAAGCTGAATGATGTTAAAAGTATGTGTAAGAAGAAGAACCTTAATCTCTACCCCACTGCTAACCCTAGAATAAAAGTCATATTTTGATGCAACTTAGAACAGGACACAGACTATTCCTGAGTTTAATGGGGTAGATTAAAAAAAAAATGCTACAAACTTGAAACCAGTTTTTTAAGACCTGAATACACATCTTGTTCGTCTGGAGAGCAGTCAGTCACTTTGATAATCAGAGTATAGGAGTTAATGTTGCACTAACGATGGAAATCACTGCCACTCCATTTTAGTCTGAACTGGTGATAGTGGGGTGCAAACTTTCTGCTTTAATTTGTAACTGTGGGCAGAAAGGCCAGGTGCACATACAGATACTTAACACAGCTTTAATCTCAATTTCATGTGGTTTGGTTGGGGCATTTTTTATTTTGTATAGTGCAAAAACAGTGCAGGTGTCTCCTTGGCTTGAGGCTGCAGTAAGAATGCGCTCCCCCGAGAGCCCAAGGGTGACATGTCGCAATAATGACTTTGCAAGTGCTCTCTGCATGGGTGATGCACCTTGTTACTGAAAGGAAATGGTTGCTTTGGGTCTCAGACCAGCTCTTGCAGTCAGGCTTTCATTGATCAGCAGCATGTGCAGTTCCATGGCAAATGATGTTGAGTTGGCGGGGTTTGTTTGAATGGTCAGTTTGTACATACATGATACTTTACTTTTCTCATACCAACCATGGAGATACTTCTCCTAGAGTGCTTAACTTGTCATCTTGCTTTTTGGGTCAGCAACACCGTACCAGCTTACAGCTAGTTAGTGCTGCTTTATCCAAAAATACTGTACAATGTTCTGCTCTTGTGTACATACAGTATATAAACCATGAATTTAGAAAGTACCTTGCTTTTAAAGAAAACTGTATTTAATGTAAAAAAAAAAAGAAAAACAACAAAAAAAAACCCTTTTAAAAAGGCAGGCACTAATATATTTCTTCTGGTCTTCAAATTTCTTTTTTTTTTTTTTTTTTGTCCATACAAAAATGTTACAACTTTTTCCTCTAAGAATATCTGTTCTTGGGAGCGGTGTTTGTCGCTTTAAATGGCAGCACTTACTGTCATGTGTTGGATGCTAGAACTTCTACGTTTTCAGACTTTTTTTTATTGCCTCTGGCTGTTGATAGTACAGTACAAGTGCGATTTCAAGATACCTTGAGATAGTATTTAATCCTAATTAAAATACATTTATCTGTAATGCTGTTGGCTTTTTATTAATTTGCAAACCTTGGCATTGCTGTGTATGGCTCTTGAGCTAAGATAAGCTTGTCATCCTCTCTCTCCTGTTCAGAGGTTCAGCACCATGCTCACACTGTGGTCAGAGGCTCTGCCCAGGAATGTCGCTGGCTCGCTGGATGGGCCCATCTGTCAATACTGGAAGAGCCCAGCTTGAGCTGCATCATCTCCTTGGGTTCTGAGTGGGTAGCAGAAGGGGTTGGATGTGGGCAGCTAAAACATGTAAGCTCTCTCTACCAACAGAGTCCTGAAATCCCTTACCTGGAGGGCAAGAGACAGGACCGTGCATGGTTTAGACTTTAGAACCAGAAGAAAAGCAACGGCCTAGAGGCAAAAAGGCAAGTTTATGCTGAGGTTTGTGTCAGTCACTTTTTACTGCTTAGCTGCTGCTGGTAAGCAGCTTATCCTGGTGCTGAGTCCAGGATATGCACTAGTTTGGTCCCAGAGTTCAACTGGGGAGCAGAATTCTCTTTGGAGAGAACAAAGCAAGTGCTGTGCTACAAGAAGCAAGATGCTGAGGCGTTCAATGTACCATAGTTGGGGTACACCACAAGCTAATTGCACATGAAATGTGCAAGTGCATTGAAAACCAAAGTAATTACAGCAGCATGCTTGCCTTGGTTGAGCCTATTTTACCTGTCTCATACATGTATAAATTCCCCTTCCCCAGTTAAAAGGGAAAAAGGAAAGAGGAGCTATGCTCATAGCTCACTTTAGGCAGCTCCCTTCCACAGGAGCGTTGCTATAAACACTTTGTGGAATGAACAGTCACTGGCAGTGACTCCAGGTGTCACAACAGCAGCAGCTTGACAAAGCCCAGTTCAGAATACACTGGTCCTTTGAGAAAAGCTAAATAATCCCAGGGAAAAACCATTGTTAGAACAGGTTCTTCAAGGCACTTCCATGGGAGATAGCAAGGCCTGGTCTTCCTTGGCTCTGCTATCCCAGAAGGATAAGCAGTGTGCTCGAAACAACTTGCTAGTTATGCTACTTGTCTGCTCTGTGAAATTATCCTTGCCTATCCCCTTTGCTGTCCTTCCCACCCCCTGGCTTTTGGCACTTTCTGCCTTGTTTTTTGCTTTGTTAGTCAGACAAGAGGCTGTGATTTAGAGCAGCTGGCTGCAGCCTTTGAGGTAACTGTAGTGGGCAGGGTCATCAGACTCAGGGGTCTGTTGTCAAAGGGACAAATTTTGGGGCTGGGTCATTGCTTTATTTGCTGTAGAGATGCGCAAATCCTTGTGCTAATGTTGGTCCCATGCTCTGTGGCAGCTGAGTAACCTGCCTTGGGCTCTGGTGTGCTCAGCTTGTGCCCACAGCTGGGTTCAGAGGGCAGGTTACGAATCCCAGCTATGTGCTTTTGGGTCCATTGCTTTAAAAAATAAAACTTCTAAACTCACACCACAGCTACACTCACCACCCTGTACTGGAAGATTAAGGAAAGCATGAAATGCCATCCCAAATGTTTCCCTGAATACCGCTCGTCTGAGGCTTGCCCCTTGGACACCAGAAGTTTTACTGAAACACCAGACTGGCTTAAAGAAATATATTAAACTGCTTGAACTAGTATAGATACAGATATGGCCATGCAATATAGATACTGCATCTGCAAAATTATCATCTGGTATCCTAAATATATGAAATTTGCAGGGAATGAGGAAAAACAAGGCAACACCGGTTCTCTTGATAAATTCTCCCAGCCCTTGTTATTTTCATCTTGTGCCATCTCCATAATGAAGCTGGTGAGAAACCTGCTCCTTTTAATTAGGAGGTCAACACTGGCGTGGCTTGCTGGTGGTCAGATTTGGAGGAGTAATTCCTTATTTCAGCCTCCACTTCTCTGGAGTTTAGTGTTTTCCTCAGTGTTGGATTTCAGCTTTCATGTGTGTTTGTTTTAAGGAAGCAGCTGCTGGGTGATGGTCACTGCTCTCACCTGACCTGGCAGCTGGTCTGTGCCAGGAGGAGGTTTGATGTTTTCTCCCTCACAATGCATTTGAACAAAAATTCCCCTTGGCTGTGCTCCCCTGATGGAGGAGCAGATCTGAGTGGAAAAAGCCAATTCCCTTAGCCTGGACAGTTCACCACTCCCTTTCCTCAGGGATGTTTGAGCTGCTGTGCCACCCTCCAGGCCTGCTTGCAGCTCCTTTCCTGCTGTGGCTGCACCCCCTGCTGTGGCAGGGATGTCCTGGGGGAGCACATCCAGGGCTGCTGGCACCTTGTCTGTCCAGAATGCTCAAGCCCAGGTTCTCCCCCTGCACTCTGGATGACCTGTGGGCAAGAGAGCCCCTGCTCACCCAGCAGAAGGAATGCTTGGCCCTCTGCCACCACCACTAGTGAAACACCTGCACAGCCACTGATGCCTGGGACTGCTCCTAGGCCATGTGGAACAGGCTCTGCTGTAGGGGCTGAGGGGCAGCTGTGCCCACAGAGCCTGGGGGAGCCCAGCACAACCCCCTGCTGCACCAGGGCTGGGCACAGGCTGGGCCTGGGCCCCTCTGGCTGTGGCTACTCATGAAACTGGGGTGGCTGTGGCCTTCAGACCCAAAGAGGGCCATGTGAGCAGCCAACTGTGACCCAGCTGTGACCCAGCTGTCCTGTCTAGACCTGCCTGGATGGACATTATGAAGGGGCCTCCTTCCTCATATAACCCTCTCCAGGTCTCTCTGCCCATGGCAGTAGCTGGCATTAGAGGGTTGCAATTCTCAAATCCCATCTCTCAGGCTGTGTAAAACATTGGGAAGTTCTTTGCAGCCTGTGTCAGGACAGTCAAACCAGATCACAGAGTGAGTTCAGAACATCTAGAAGAGTTTTGCTTGATGTTTGTTGCAATTGGCTCTGGCTTGAAGAGAACAGAGGCTTTTAATGTCTGAAAGAAAAAGTGACACTAAAGCTTGGATTGCTTCATACCCCGGGGAAAGTGACTCCATGCAGGCCTGGTGATGGGAAGGACAAGGCAGGAAGCAAAGTCAGCTGCCTCTCAGGCAGTGCCCCAGGGCTGGGCTTTGCCCTGGCACAGCAGAGTTCCTGGAGCATCCCAGCACTGTCCTGCACAGAAACCACCCCCTGCCCCTGCCAGCTACACCCCACAAATATCCCCTTTGGCCTGATGTGTCTCTCAGTGGGGAGTGGGGACCCACAAGCCTGCACCAACCCAAGGTGGGGCAAACTGGGTGATGTGGGGCAGCACTGAGGAGAAGCACCATTCTTTTGCAGGCACCCTTCTGCAGCTGGAGATGAAGCTGTGCTGAGTAACTCTGTGCAGGTTGCTCAGCCTGGCCCAGTGATTTTCCCCTGGATGAGTAATCCTGTTTTCCTAGAGCCCAACACAATATTTTTCCTTGGCAAATACTCTCCCTGGGCTTCTTGTGCCAAAACTAATTCTTACAGGTAGGCTTTGGCAGCCATCCCATGGGTACAGGATAAACAGGGGCTGGGGGCCAGCTCCCAGCAAAAGGGACCCCACAAAGAGCCACTTTCTGCTCCCATGGAGCCAACCCAGTGGGAGATGGACCAGGTTTCCCTTCCAGCCTCGCTGGTGGAACTTGCAGTGGCCACAAAGCAAATAAAAACCATGGAGGAGCAGGGAGCCATGGCATGCCCAGCCCAAGCAGGGCTGGCTGGCCTGGTGGGTGTCTGGCCAGTCACAGCCATGCCACAGCCTCCTGGTCCAGCCCCAGCTGCTGGAGGATCCCTTCCCTTGTGCCAAGCAAAGGCCAAAGACCAAAAACAGTGGGGGAAAAAAAAGAATATCCTAAGGCTCCAGCTGTTGGTTTCCTGCATTTCTATGCTTTTGTGGGACAGTGTGTAACTTGTTGCTGTGGGAGAGCCAGGGCTTGCTCTCACCATGGTGCCCCAGAGCCAAAGGGGCCATTCCAGGTATGCCAACTTGTTATCAATGGCCTCGTGCCCCCCAGGGCTCTCAAAAAGCCCCCAAACCACCATCCCCACTCAGACTCAACCAACATGAGGGTCTCAGGGACCAGGTCACATGGCAGATCAGGGCACAGCCTCATGCATGGAGGAAATGAGAGGTGAAGGAAAGACCCACAGCACTGGAAGCAGTGTAGAAAACCAGAGCCACCAAAGTGGTTTTGCACAGAGGAGCTTCTTTGCCCAGCCACAGGAGCATTTCTCTCAGCCAGGCTTTGAAAAATACTGATGCTGGCTTCAACCCCAGAGCTGTTTTTAAGGCAAGGAGCTGCAGCCGGGTTCCTGCTGGGACTACATCCTCTTCATTTCCCTGCTGTGTGCTGCTGTTGGCAGCACAAAGTGCCAACCAAAGTCGCCCAGGCAGGCTGGGTGACACAGCCAGGGCTGTGGATGCACACACGGTGCCAGTGCACACGTGGATAATGTGACTACAACATCCCCGCAGCACCTCAGAGGGCTGGCCCTCCTCACTCCACCCTGCGTGGACACAGCAGAGCATCCAGGCTTTCCAGATCATCTCAACACCACGGTTGGGCTCCAGAAGACAAGATCAGCCACATCTGGCACTGGAAACTGGGTTTGAGTCAACACCAATAGTTGAAGATGTGTGTAAATGCCGTTTAAAAAGAAACCCCAAACCAAACCAGCCTAAACCAGCTACTGACCTGGCTGGCATGAAAGTGTCCCCCAGAGGCAGCAGCAAGAGCCCCCTGAGGCTCAGGACAGCCCCAGGCAGCACCCACACCCGGCCCCAGTGCCACCACCCCTGCAGAAGCGAGAGGGACACTTTGGCCAGCAAGGCAGGACCCCTGCTCCAGGCAGCTGCTGGGCTGAGCCATCCTGGCAAAACCAGCCCCGCTGGCCTAATTGCTCACGGCTTTTCCTACCTCAGCCACAGAGAGCGTTTAAATTCAGCCAAAGTCACCATCGGGTGAACTCTCTGTTCCGCTGGGACATGGGTGAGAGCTCCACACAGCTCCAGGCCTCGGCCCAGGAGCGGCCTGGCCCAGCTCTACGGCCCAGGCCCACCTCGTGGGTTCGCCGGAAATTTTCCCGATTTTCCTTGCTGGAAAGGGCTGGAGCCAGCTGAGTCGGGGTTTCCATCCGTGCCCCGGCCCCTGCAGCAGCCAGAAGCTGTGTCCCGGCCGGTGTGTCCGTGTGTCCCGGCCGGTGTGTCCGTGTGTCCCAGGGCCCTGCGGACAGGGGATGCTGCCCGGAGCCAGGGCCCAGCGCAGCCCCTCAGAGCAGCTGCTCAGGGCACAGAACAAAGCGGGGAGCCAGCCCCGCTCTGGCGCTGCCAGGAGCAGCCTGGGGCACAGCCTGAGCCGCCGGTGTCCCAAGGGAGGTGGCAGCTGCTGCTGTGTCCCTGATCACGGCTCTTGGCAGGGGAATGTTGCTGGTGAGCAGGATTTGCACCCACCCAAACACCGGCACTGCGCAGGGAGCAGCTGGGATCGAGCCATTAGATGGGGCTATAGTTACAGAATTAGGATTGTATGTCAGACTCCGAGCAGGACTTGCCTCGGGTCAGCAGGTAATTCCTGGTCATCCCTGCCTTGGTCTGACGCTCTGGGATAGGAGGTGGCTGCTCCTGGGGTGCAGAGGCGTGGCAGGAGGGATGGGAGTCCCACGGGGTCTGTGGGGAGCTCTAGGCAGGAGAAGGTAGCACATTCCCACTCCTGTGCTGCAGAGTTCCCCCCATTCCCCAGTTAACATCTGCTGGTTTTCCCTGGTGTAGCAAATAGATCATAGAAATGGGAAAATGGGAAAGACCCCTGGCAAAGGCAGGAGCCTGGTGCTGATCTCCCACGGGCTCCTTTTGGCTGACAGAATGAGTCTCACCTGTTCCTGGCCTAAACCAGAGAACTGTCGAGGCTGCAGGTGCTGAATAAATATTAAGGGGGAAAAAAAAATTAATCCAGCTGAAGACTTTGAAACTCCAAAATAATACCAGGCTGAGCAATCCCTGGGGGAACCAGCACATTCGTGGCACTGCTGGGGTGGATGAAAGAGGGAGCAGAGCCTGCCCAGGGTTTTCCAAGCCACAGTGAGACCCCTTTGCCACGGGGCCATCCAATCCCTTTTGCCACGCAAGCTCAGGTGCCTCTGTGGTGCTGGAAGAGATTGGAGGCAGAGGAGCTGGGCTGGCCCTCATCCCAACAGCGTCAGCACCTCTCCTTACCACAGTGGGAACTACTGGATTAGAAAACACAAAACCAAACTGCAGGCACCACCGTTGGCCTCCTCCCTGCACAGGCACCTTCTGTGTATCAGAAATTCACTTTCCAGCATGCAAATTGCTGGAAACAAGCACCTAGGAATAGCTGCTGACAATGCTGTCAGAAAACACGGGGATTTTTGACAGCTCCCACATCCTGTTGTTTGTGGGAATATTATTTATCCAGCCATTCATCCAGGATGAGAAGAAGGAATGCCCTCAGCCTGCACCCAAACCCACTCTGCTCTTCCAACACCTGAATGGGAGGACATTCAGCAGAGCCAGGGCCACCCCAGCTTCTGGGAAGGATGGGTCAGCCTGGAGAAAGCCACTGTGCTTCACCAGGACAGCCACGCCAGTGCCTGGCCACAGCAAGTGCATGGGGCATCAAAAACCATCCTTCTCCATCATTTTTAAAACATAAAATACCAGACATGCCCCAGAACAAGGAAGCCTGAGGCTGCTCGAGCAGGCAGCACACGTGCCTGCATGAGGGGGGGGTGGGGAGCAGGAAAAGAAATAGGAAGTGGAGACAAAGAATTTCCGCAACATCCCTCAAAACCGCTTCCTGCACGTTGGGAGTCAGGAAACACACACAGGAGAGATGCCCAGCCCAGGCTGTGCAAGGCCCCAAACAGCCCCTGGGGAAATAGACTGAACACAGGGAATTAGATGGAAACTCACAGCCCACACCCACAGTAAAAATCCCATTTGATGTATCACGAATCCTGGATTTGGGAATGGCAATTAGATATGCACTTCACCTCAGAAAACAGGTGGACCAAACTCTCCAGGATCCATAACTACATCCCACCTCAGCACAAAACCTCTCCCCACAGCCCAGTGAGGAGTAAGCCACCAGGAATGCCACTGATGCTCTGTGAGCCTGGAGGGACACCCGTATTTCAACACCCCCCTTTGCTTCAGGAGAAAAACAGAGAGACAGGCTGGTTACTTGAGGATTGAGAAATGCCATGGTTGGGTAAATAACTCGGACCCAACCCAAGGGACAGAAAGGCTGGAGCCCCAGGAGATGCTTCTAATTCCTTGAAGTAATCTGGGAGGAGCTGGAGGCTGCCTGGTGCAGTTCCCTGCATCCCACAGATGACATTTCACATCCCCCAAAAGCATTGCTGACCCATGCACAGCTTTTCAGCCAATTGCAGACGGTGTTTTTCCTGCTTCCATGGAAAGTTTTGGATTTAGCTGCATTAGGAAGCAGAGCTGCATTTGTTTCCTGGCCCTGCAGCCCCTGTTTGGTACAGGCAGTGCCTGCAGCTGGCAAATCCAACTCCAGAGACAGGGTCTGGCCTTATAAGTGTGTCACTTTTAGATATTGGAAAGGTGTGTTGTCAGAACATCTCTGTGATAATCTGTGTTTTATACATGCAGATAGGAAAAATTCTGAGTTTGTTTTGTTTTGTTTTGTTTTTTTTTCTCTTAATAAGTTTCTCCTCATTTTGTGAGCTGTCCGTTTTGGGTTCCTACCGGGTTTTGTAGCTGGCAGCCCCCTGCTCAAGGCTGCTAAATGAGAAGGTATCATGTGGGTTGGTTAAATAAACCTCTTCCTATCAGAAGGGAGCATCTCTCACACGTGGGGTGGGATCAGTCTCTGTCACCAGACAGGGTGACACACTAGGGAACTTTGACATGGATTATGCCTTTTTTTCCCCCCGATCTGTTTGGCAGTAGATGGTTAATGCCAGTAGTCAGCAGCACTTCATTAGACAGCTCATTAGTTAATCATGCTTGTACGTGTGATTTCTCCTGTCCCCATGCATGTGACAAGGGAAGCTGAGGAATCCATGGGAATTATTTAAATCACCCCCATCCCAAACCTAAGACTTAAATACCCTGACAGGCAAAGGAGCATTAATTCATACAACCTCCCAGCATTCTCCCAGTGTCACTACTGTACTCCAAAATATTAATAAGCCCCAAAGCAATAATGGTTAACATTTTAGCCAGTTAGAAAGAGGTGGGGGGGGTTAAGCATTAATTTGTCAGGAAGATGACAAGATTATTTACATCGTCAGAAAAGCAGCTCATTAAAGCTGCCCTCATGCAAATACTTGGCCATGCTGTGTTGGAAGAGCATAAAGCAAGGGGGCTGCTCCCAGCAGCAACTTGCTGCAGGGTTGCAGCAGGAGAGGCACAGCTCACAGGAGAGGGCATGAACAGAAAAGGGGAAGGGATCTTCCTTAAAAAAAAAAAAAAAAATCTAGGCACAAATGAGAGAGGAGACATTGCAGCTGCTTGGTTTTACCCAACCAGTTGGGCAGGATGTGCCAGATGTGAGCTGACAAGGTTTTATGGCTTTGAGATTCTCCCCTTCTCCTTCACTCAGTGAGCACCGGAGGGGATCAGCGTGTTCCAATCCCATTTCTGTGTATGAAGGTGCCACTGGCCCCAGGTGTGGGGATCCCCTGCAGCACACAACCCTGCCCTGTCACCCCCCAAGGCACCCAGCATGCACACAAGTGACACAAGAAAAGGTGAACCACATCCTAGAGTTCTCCCCAAGGCTTTACCCAGTGACCAAGGGATACCTCCAAGCTTCAACTGTCAGAGAAACCTCTAAGGGTTTATTTTAAACCTTTATTATCTTAATACATAATTCCTTGATGCTGGGCTCCTGATTTTCAGCAGTCACACTGCATTCTTTACACAATGAGCACCCAAGGGATTGCATTTATTTTTGAAGGAGACCACATCATCTCTTTAGCGGTCAGTGAAAGGGCTCTGGCATCCTCAGGGAAAAGAAACTTGGGAACACACACTTCTGGTCACAAATTACTCTGCTGCACTCCCAATGCATGTGAGGAAGAGGAGCAGCCCGAAGCAGAAGCCACAGAAAACCACTGGCTGCCACAACTTGGATGGCTGCCATGCAGAGAGGACCTGGCTTTGCTCCTGGTCCCAGTCGCACTGGGGAGTGGGGAAATGGGTGCAGATGAGCACTTTCCCACTTGGTCACTTGGGGAATTGGGCATTTACTGTTTTAAAATAAAGCTGCAAGTCTCCCCCTCTGAGTGGCAAGGGGTGTCAGTAGGGTGTCCGGTGTTCCCTATGGATCCCAGCACTGTGCCAAGGGTGTGCTGGGATGGGCAGGATTTGGGCAGCCAGCTGGGAACCCTCCCTGCTCCATTTCAGCCCCAAATTTGTTTAGTTTGGCACTGGGCAGCACAATCCATCAGGAAGGCAGGTTGGATGAGGGCAGCAGAGATGCTCCTCACACAATAAGGAATGCTGAGTCCCTGAGGATGAACCCACAGCCTCCACTGCAGGGCTGGGCTTCCCACAGGGCACTGTGATCATCAGAGGGGTCATCCCAGGAGGGTGAGCCTGAACAAGCAGTGGATTTACCCTTGTGACTGCAGAGCTGCTGGGGCCTCTCGCTGCTGGCACCCACTCAGCTCCCAAATTCTCCTGTGGCCCTATTGCCACCACCCTCCCTCTGTACCCAGTGTCCCATCTCCTCCCAGAGCATCCCCACCAGACCCCTCTGGGATGCTGAACTGCCTGGTTTTGCTGGGAGCTGTTCAGTACCCAGGAGGGAAAAAGAGGGGGGGGAATGGAGTCCTGGTGAAAAATACGATGGCAGCAAAGTGCTGTTATAGCCCCAGCATGGAGTTATTAAGGAGAGGCAGGGAGGAGTAACATCTTTTATAGGACCAATTTATAGTGTTGGGAAACAGGCTTATGGGCACAGGCACCCTCTCACAGGAGGATGTATGTGCTTCCTCTCAGGCAGCATCCATTAAAGGGATGTATTTGGACAGGGTGGTGAGCAGCAGCAGCACAAAAATCCTAAAATAGACACGACAATGTTTCTCTCTGTCTGGCTTAGCCTGCACAGGAATTTCTGCCTCTTCTCCAGCAAATTTGCCCAAGGAGAGGGGTTTCCCTCCAGCACCATTCCCACCCCCATCCCAAAGCTGGCCCGGTGTGGTGGACTCAGGCTGCAGAGCCATTCCTGTCATCCAGTTCAGAGATCTGTCATTTCTGGAAGATTTATACAAACACCATACCCCTCACATGGCTTCCAAGCTGCTCATCTCCCCTTGCCAGCCTTTATGTTACGTAAGTATATTCAAGTGATTCCCCTAGCAGGAAAGTTTACATCCCAAAGGGTAGGGTAATGCCCAGGGAAAACCCAAATCACAAGGCAGGAAAATCAGGGGGAGTAGGAAGGGGAGGTGATAGGTGCTAAATTCTGACTTAGGAAGTCAGACAGACAAGTGAGTGAGCAAACACAGGTGGATGGAAATGAAAGACCATTTTTATCTTGTCTCTGAAATCCTGTCCTTTTCTGTAGCCACCATCAGCTGCAGAAGGGAGGTGGGGTGGGGAAGGGACTGGAAAGGGACAGGGAAGGCAGGAGATCAGCAATGCAGTGCAACTGGAGGTCCCTAAAGCAGGCTGCAGTCCCCAAGGGTGACATCCAGTTTTTGTTCCCAGCTCTGTCCCACTGAGCTGCATAATAAATTGTAGAGTTTTTATTTAAATTCTGGTCCAATATCTGTGACTTTAGGCCCATTCCTTGCTATTGCCATCACTCCCTGCCCATGTGCCACCCCAACACCGAGCACAGCAACACCTTGACCCTTGTGCTCCCACATGAAATATTTGGCATGTTCTCTGCCATGCTCAGGCAAGCCAAATATTCTTTCCTTTGATTTGTTTCAGACACAGCAGCCATAAACCTTCTCCTCTGGCCTCTTGTTTTCATGTGATGAGCCTGGCTCAGAGGAAGGCAGGGATCCATCTTTCTCTGTGCTGGGTGGCCTCAGCACATCTGCTGAGCAAACACCCTCAGTTCCTTCCCCTTGCTACCCAAAATCACCTCCCAGACACATCATCTCCTCCTTTTCAGCCCCAGCTGCCCTTTTCTCCAGGTGAACCATCAGTGCTGGGTGCTCTGGGGAGCTGCAGTGACCTTTGCTGTCACTCGGTGCCTCACAGCGGCCGAAGCCCAGCCAGGCGGGTGCTGGGATGGCCACTGCCCTCAGAAGCCCTGCCAAGGACAGCAGCTCCTGTGAAAAACTCCCCTTGGGTTCAAGGTATTCCACATTGTTGGGAATGGAGCCCTGTGTTCCGTTAAATCAGTTTTTTCCTGCACACAGGCACTCTAAGACATCTCTGAATCAATTCTGAGCCCCAGGCAGACTTTGTCCCAGGTGAGTCTTTTACCCTCATTTCTTTTTGCCTTATTGCTAGAAGAAAACTGCCCAGACTGTTCCTATGCACATCAAATAACCCCTTACAAAATTCTTCAGAACCACTGCTCCCTGAATAGGTGCATAATAGCAGGAGCAATTTTCAATTCCTTTAGAAAAGCAATCAGTTTCAGTATCATCACAGAAAGGTTTGGGTTGGAGGGGACCCTAAAGATCATCCAGTTCCAACCCCCCTGCCATGGGTGGGGACACCTTCCACTAGGGCAGGTTGCTCAGAGCCCCATCCAATGTAGCTTTGAACACTTCCAGGATGGGACATCCAGAACTTCCCTGAGCAACCTGTGCCAGTGCCTCACCACCCTCACAGTAAAGAACTTCTTCCCAATATCAAACCTAAACCTACCCTCTGTCAGCCTGAAGCCATTACTCTTTATCCTTTCACTGCAGGCCCTTGCTAAAAACCCTTCTCCAGCTTTTTTTTTTTTTTTTTAGGTCTCTTTGAGGTGCTGGAAGGTGCTGCAAAGACTCCCCAGAGCCTTTTCTCCTCCAAGCTGGACAACCAGCTCTCCTCACTCCAGCAAGTCCATGTCCTTCTTACACTGGTGTCTGCAGAGCTGATGCAGCACTGCAGGTGGGATCTCAGGAGGGCAGAGCAGAGGGGCAGAGTCCCCTCCCTCGACCTGCTGGCCACACTTCTCCCGGTGCAGCCCAGGACGAGGTTGGTTTGCTGTCCCACTGAAGGCACAGCAAAGTGAGCTGGCTGGGAAGCAGGACTTGGCCAGGGTCCCATGGGAATGCTTCCCACATCCTTGCCTGTCTGTGAGTGGAGTATTAGCTGGCAGCACATCTCTTCTCACTGCAGCTGTGCCTCGGGGCGGCTCCGGTGGCACTCTCTGGGTGGATGTAGGACTTAGGATAGGGGACACCTGTTGTTGTGATGGCAAGTTGAAATGTTTACCCAAAGCAGCCTCAACCGTTGTCACTACAGTGGATGCTCCTTGGGTTTTTTGAGCAGCCAAGCAGGGGAAAGCAGCCTGGTGCCTGTCACTCCTGCAGCATCTTGTGAAAGGCAGATGCTGCCTGGTGCAGCCCTGGGATGGTTTTTGCTGGAGCATCCCATTGTGGTGACCATTGTGTTGCTGCTGAAAGGAAAACCCTCCTTAGGAGTACGTGGATTGAAATGGTTCCTCTCAGTGCTGGATTTATTATTCTGGAACAGCTTTAATAGGGCTCTACTGCCCTCCTTTTTCTTCCAAGAAATACTCAGAATTCCCCAGCCTGCTGCATAGGTGCTCTGCTCTCCAAGTAGCCATGGCCTATAACTTTGACCACTACACAGAAGTCATTTGTGCAGTTAAAAAACTTAAATGGGAGCACGAGGAGTCATTTCAACAGCTGTTTGCATAGGAGGTGGGACAGTGTGGCTAACCTAGAAATGCAAGAGCTGACCTCTTCTCTGGATCACAAGGCTGAGAACTTCTTGCTCTGCTCCTCATGTGTCAGATGGAAAGGAGCAGACCACCTCCCCTTAACTGTGTCCAGCCCAGGTAGAGTGGTGTTTATAGTCTCCCCAATTAACTATAGCACATCTACACATTAATTAGCTCTTTGTGCCCAGTTACTCCATTTATAACCCTTATTACATCCCTCTGTCAAAGGGACATCTCCCCATCACTGCTGCCTGCGGGTAAGGGCAAAGGTGTCTGGATGGATGTGAAAATGGAGCCAGGATGGCTCAGCTCCTTCCTAGGGCTGCATTTCTGCCACAGAGATGCTGTGTGACCTTGGAGAATCACAACAACAACACAAAATAATAAGCCTTTCACACAGAGAAGTTATGAAAAATTGAATTGTTTCTGAAATAAATAGAGAGTAGCTCAAAGGGGAGCTAAAGCAGTCAGCTCAGCTGTGACACGGCCCCGTAACCCCCAAGTTTCCAGCATATTCTCTCAGCATTTCTTCAGTGCCTCTAAAGCATCCTTTCAGCCCATTCCATCTCTGCAGCTGGAGCCAGCCTCACACACACTCAGATATCCTGGGAGGGAGCATCCCTGCAATCCAGCCAGCAGCTCCAGCACAGCTGCCCACACTGGCTTTGCATCCTGGCTTTGTGAACGCAGGGGCTTTGCAAGGGCATCGTTGGCTCTTGGGGAGGAGAGAAAATCATCTTCTCCCTCCTCCTTTCTGACTGCCTGAAATGAGGTCTGGAGACTGAACATCTGCCTAACGTGCCAGTCAGGCAGGGACACGCTCCCCTTGTTTGTTGCAGAGCCACGGTCAGGCACAGAAAGCAGAGTTTCCATGGGTAGCCTGGAGACACACACATGGCCCTGGCTTCCCAGCTGAAGCTGCAGCAGGGCAGGAGAAGGAAAGCAGCAGAAAGAAAAATGGGGATGGAGACCAGAGCAGAGCACCCACAGAATGTCTGAAACCATCCAGCAGCCTAGGTCCTCCAGTGGCACCTGGTTGCTGCCTGTCCCAGCTCTTGACCCAGGGGTAAAGCCTCTGCCTCTGAAATCCAAGCCTGGCATCACCAAGGTACAGGGAGATTCATGGATGACAGTGGAAATACAGGAGCAGACAGCACAGCCAAGTTTGTTCAGTAGAGCAGAGTGATAAATAGAGAGCAAACAGTCCATTGCATGCTAATTACCCATGAGGATCAATTAACTGTAGTTAAAAAATATATTTTTAATGTCATAGTCTTCAACTGTCACTGGCTGATTGCAGTCACAAAGTGGAGCTAAAATCCTCAGTCAAAAATGTTGGTTCCTCATTAAAAAAAAAAAAAAAAAAAACAAAAAAAAACAACAAAACATTTTGGCTGCCAATATCAGCACCAGGCTGCCCTCTACCCAACAGAGACACAGGAACCAGCACAGGGGACACCAAGAACAGGCCTAATGCCAAAAGAGTGCTATGACATTTTATTAAATAAAATATGCTTATTTAGCCACCTCTAAATAAGGTGGGTGTATTTCCCACTGTTTGAATCTGTTCAGCTATGGAACAACATCATGATTAACATCTAGGCAAGCATTTAAAACAGCAGGGAGCTCAGCAACGTTGCTGAAAGCTGGTTTCCATCAGAAATGCACTCCTCTCTGAGTGCAGGAGAGCAGAAATGCACTCCTCTCTGGGCTTCCCAGGAGAGACCTCTATGGTCCCACCTGAATCCCTGCTCTGCCAACAGTGGAGCATCAATTCCAGCTTTCAGAGGACCTGGAATGGGAGGAGGGTGCATTTCAGGAGCTAAGCCCCTCCTCTCCTGGATAAATCTCAGTGGTTGGTGGCTCTTTGGAGCATGTGGCAAACAGTTACATCGTCCCGGCCACACTGCAAAGGCATAAAAGCACCAACCTCATTTTTAGGAGAGAAAACAAAAATTCAGAAGTGATGTAACTTGTCTGAAAGAGCTGAGAAAGTCATTCTTGGGGGAAGGCTGGGAAGGGAAATCCTGCTCCTGGATTCATAGGGAGAATTGGGTGTCTATTCCCAGTGCTGCCTGAATCATCAGTCCTCATTTTTTGCTTGAGTCTCCATCACGTTTTTGCTCCACCCTGTGGTTTGTTGTACTTGGGCCTGAGTTTATATGATATGGAAACACTTCCAGTGTGCTCTTCCTCAGCTTGTGAAGCCCTGGTCACAACTGTGGCATTGGATAAATACCAGTGGGTAAAGGCTTGGTTAATTTTGTTTTGACTGCCTTCACCCTGAAGGTATAGCTCAGCTCCTTACTGGGCTTCACCCAGGAGCTGAGATTTGGCATCTTGGTCCAGCAGCTCCCTGCACTCATGGGATGCAGCAATGAGCACTCTGTGAATCCCCACATTACTGGGATAAAAGCAGCTGCAACTCAGGACCAACATATCATAATTAGACCAGCTGGAGAAGTGATTAGTGCCATGCTACATCCTGAGGATAGCATGGTGCTAAAAAAGCAGTTCCATGTCGTGCCAGTCAGCTTACAATGAACTTTATTTGCTACCTGCTTACTTCACTTAGAAGTCAGCTGCAGACAGTGGAGCCATCTTCATCCATCTGGCAGTAAAACCCACAACCCCACAGGTTTGCTGTCTTGAGGGGAAACCACAGCTTTCTGCAACCCCCAGTCCAGTCAGGAGCCTGTTGAAATTGGACACTTGCTCTGCCACTGGCTTTACTGCACCCCATTCCTCACCTCCCTCACACAGTGTCTGCAAGCTGGAGGCTGAGGCAAACACCTTGAGTCTGAGCTGCTCTGCAGAGCACGGGCTGGAATCCCAGTGGGGTGGAAGACTGTTAGAGAAACAAAATTAATTTTCTTATATTTAGTAAAAGAAGCCCAAGGAAGAAGTCATCATTGGAACTGTGCTGTGTCTGTCTCAAGACTGTGAAGGCAGCTCTCAGAGGAGGTGAGAGAGGGCAGGACAGAGCAGGTACATGCACAGGAGGGAGAGAAATCGCTGTTCTGCACGCTGCAGCCCTTCACAGCCTCTAAAGAAAGTGCCTGGGCTGGCCCCTGGTGGCTGTGGCCTGGGTGATAAACATGAGCTCCACAATTTGGTTAGTGCCATGTAAACACTGTACATCAGTAAAAATGTTTCTTCTTTCTGAAGAATCCGCGTAACTTTTGCCACTTAAAAAAAATACATAAAAGGCAATATTAACAAGTAAACCTAGGGCAACCTACCTTTAACAGCCCCTCAAAAATATAGTTATATATATAAAGCTAGTAGCAACCTTCCATTCCTCTCTCCTTGTGACGTTGGTATTGAGATTGAGGAAATGTTTTTTAATATGCCTAAATATATAATTATCATAAATATATTATAATTTAAACATTAAAAAAGCATCTGCCTAACCTCACATGCTTAAATAATAACATATTATTATTATTTATTTTCGTATGCACATATATAATTACATACAGTTCACAATAACTCATTTGCAGTAAATATATGTATATATAACACTATTTTTATTGTGGGTGGGTGCAGTGGCAGGAGAGGGAGCCTGTGCATAGGGAAGACCCTCTGCTCCTTTCAGATAGGGAATGTTGTGGTACTCCTGTTTTACAGGGAGCAGGGCTATGGATGTGCAGAGAGGGGCAGGGCAGTGCAGGGGAGAGAAGAGGATTTATGGCAAGAAAGGAGTTATGCTCTCTGATATGCAGAGAGAGCACACAAGTCACCGTGACACGGAGTTTGAGTGACCCAGGCTTCCCAGGCTCGCTGTGTTCCTTCCATGCTGGGAGCACATTCCCTGCCTGCACAGCCTCTGGGCAGCAGGAAGGCCAGAGCAGCCTCAGGAATAATGTGCCGAGGCCAGCAGCATCCTGGTGTTACTACTGGTGATATTGGTGTATTTTACAGGATCTCTTGAGGCTCAGGTAAGGCAGAGCAGGGGGACAATGCAGTGCCAGCAGCAGCAGCAGCAGAGCCAGAGCAGCTCCCCCCGGCAGGGCAGGAGCAGATGTGTTTCTATGGAGCTGCTCCACCCCGGCTCCACGATGCTCCCGGGTGCACTGTAACCCTGTCTGCAGCCACAGCCAGCGTTTCCACGTTACTGAGAGTGGCTGCTGCACGGTGTGCTCTTCTAGCAGTATCCAGGATGGCTTAAAAATACGCTGTGCGCTGTCATAAACTTGAATGCTGCCCTTTTAGTGTTTATTAATTTATTGTATAAACACCAGCGAGGTTAGATGCTGTCTGTGGCTTTGGCTTCTCTTCTCCACAGCATTCAAAGCAATTACATTCATGAAAGCAAATGGTCCATTTAGCTGGAGAACCTATAAGGCAGAAATGAGATCAGATTCCTGAACAGATGTGCCCTCCTCTAGAGGGATTCAGTGTCTGCAAGGCTTCAAGCTGACACCAGGCAGAAAACATCTCTTAACTCCACAATGTTTGAGCTGCACAGCAGAGCTGGAGGTTTTATCAAAGAGCCCATTCCACCCTTCAAAACAAGGACAAATACCATAATTTTAAAGCATTTCGTGTCCCAGGGAAAGGGAGGGAGGAAGGATTTCTTTCTCTTAGGAATGGGAATGGCATCACCATAAAACCCCCAAACCCCAATCCACTAAATGAGTGAGCTCTTCCTCAACAATGCAAAGAAAAATACTTTTGCTCATTTTTTCACACACAGACCCGAAGAGGGAGCTGGAGGGAGCCAACAGCTACTGCATGTCCACACATTGTGTAATGCTTTCCCTCGGACAGTGCTGCGTTGTCTCAGGAAACACCTGAGCTCCCCACCCAGCTCAGTTCCAGCCCAGTCAGGGGCAAGTCACAACTCCCTTGTGTCACTTCAGCGGCTGCTCCGAGAGCCAGCACTGCAAACCACGGCTCGGGTCATGCCCTGGGAACGTGGCAAAACCTTCCTGGAACAACAGACCCCAACCGTGCCAGGAAGACAGTGCACCCATCCACAGCAGGAGCCCTCAAGCCAACACCTGGGACTGCTCCTGTGGCTCACATCTGCCTGGTGAAGTCCCAGCTCGCACCCCCTCCTCCAGGGAGAGCAGTGCCGGCATCAGCCTGCCCCCCGGGGCTCCAAACGCTGTCCACAAACCCAGGATCTGCTGAAGAAGTCCCCGCTCCTCTGAGCTCCTTCCCCGGCCCAGGCCCTCGGCCCCAGCGGGGTGCGGATGGCAGGAGGCACAAAGGAAAAGCCATCATGGACAGCCCCTCTGGGCACAGCACGTCAGCAAGGCAGCACACGGAACTGCGCCGCTCCTGCCAGCTCCCTCCCCTGCTCCACGGCCAAGCCAAAGCCCCAGGTCCCTGGGATCTGCACGCCTGAGTCTGGCAGCTCTCCCGTGCCCCGAATTAGCCGGCAGCCAGGCCCTTTGAAGCGGCTCCAGCCTTCAGATGCAGGGACACGCAGCCCCTCAGCGGTAACCGGTCCTGGGGCCGCATCCAGCTGGGACGCCCATCCTGCCATCCCCGGTTCGTGCTCGCGTCCTCACGGCCGGCATCCGTGCCCATGTGTTCACCTGGCAGCCTTCCCAGCCACGGGCTGCCTGACAGGGCCTCAGCTGCCAGGTACTGATGCATTGAGAGAGGGAGGCCTGGGCAGGACTGGGAATACGGTTCCTTCAGGCTTCCTGCTCCTCCAGTCCACGGGAAAGAAAGGAACACCTCTCAGCTGATGATGACTGCGGTGGTGCCTCGGCCTCTCCTCAAAGCAGGTGCAAGATGAGGGCAGAGGAGACAATACACCCCTCACCAACCCGACAGATGCTGAGGAAAAACTAAAGTAGCTGAAATCACATTTCTTGCAAACCTAGGCTGGCAGGAGCGGAGAGCAGCTGCTCAGGAGCAAAGAGTGGTAGAGGGGCAAACCCAAGGGTCAACCTTTATCACCAAGGCACATGGAATTAGCTCTCGTTCACTCCGGGATGTATAGGCACCAGACATTTTCCAGTTGGGTTTTGCTTGGGATGCTTCCATGAAACACCACATACATGAACACAAAGAGGAGGTGAGGGCAGCTCCTCTCGAGGGAGCAGGGCGAGAACCCTCAGTCCTGGCACCATCAGGAGACACAAGTGGTTTCCAGAGCTGTAGGGATTTTTTTATTATTATTTCTTAAATCTTTCTGACATCACAGGAGCTTCCAGTAACATAAAGCACCCCTGCTGCTAGAGACCCTGCTGTGTTTAATAGCCTGCCTGCAGAAGGAGATGAGGGGGATGCTGCTGGCAGGGGACAAAACAGCAGAGAATGTGCACGCACATCTCAAACCATGAGCTACATATAAGCCTACAAATGTGTTCTCAAGAGAGATGGACAGAAAATCCAAGCTTCTTTCCCACTGAAGAGCAACTGTGATGTTGACTTGGAGAGAACACACCCCCTGCCTTTGACCCCAACCTCATTTTTTGTGGGATTTTACCCCAGTGTCCTGATCTTTGGTGTTACTGCTGCGGAGGGACAATAAGGATCACCATCAAGGGAAACACAGAAAGCTTCAGCCTAGGTGTGTTGCAACTGACAGCATTCCTGAGCTCAGCATTTTGCAGCCATTTCTCAGAATTAGGCAAGTCTGTTCACTTAAAATAAGTAATTTCTTATAATTTTTTTTTAAATTTTGATCATGTAAGAGGTAATATTCCCAGGAAGGCAATCAAAAAAGTAGCTTACATTAAGATCCTATAAGCCTATGCAGTCCTAACAATCCCTTTTTAACACTACTATTGACAAATGTAAAGCTTTTTACACACTCAGCTATTTTTTGGGGGTTACCAAAAAATGTGCCTCCTCACAGATTTAAATATATATATATATACATGAACAGTGGCTTTCTGTTCAACAAACTACTTAGAGGCCAACCTGCCACTAACAGGTCTGCAACATCCACTTAGTGCAAAAACATCTCATCACTGAGGATGATTCATTAGCCATGTGAGTAAGACACAAGTAAAGCTGACAACTCCCCAATATCCTCCTGATCTGGACCAGGGGAACAAAAGAACCCAACAACTATCTTGACACAAGAATTCCTCCTCTTAATTCCAGCCTTTGAAACCAAGTTATATGAAAAGTGTTATTAAGTTCTTATTCCTATGAAGGCCAAGAAAGGTCGTGTGGTTTTTTGCCAGAGCAAAAAATAAAATTGTAGTGAACAAAATATTTGACCAGAACATTGCCTGTATTTTATCAAACCCCAAATCTTAAAATTAAGCTCCAGATCTTCAGAGCAAGCAGATATGCAGAGACCAGATCTGGCTAATAGACAAAAAACCGTGGCACAGGGAGTATGGATGTGAGACACACTGGTTTCAGTCTCTCAAAAAAGTGGAATTTGGTGCCTGGATTAGGATCACCTACTAGCCACTGCCAGGTGGAATAAAGGGCTGGAGGAACACAGCCCAGAGATGCAACACTGAAACATAGGTACACTAATATTAATTACTTTATATTCAGCAAGTTACTTTTCTAAATAAAATCTGAAATGCTGAGTTCAAGCTCCATGTCAGTCAAGCTCTCAAGAACTGTCCATTGAATTTGATAAAGCCACAAAAGAGGGACTATCTTGTGTCTGAAATTATTTCCCACTACATTAATTTTTGGCTCTGGTAAGCAAGTTAGCTTTTTGTGTTGCTGATACAAAGCAACCAACTTAAAATAAGGTTTTGTACTTACTCTGGAGGAAATGGTAAGTAAATACAGCTGTTAAAATACAAATATAAAAGAGAGACCTAGAAACCAACTTATCACATACACTTTATAAAGGACTTCACCAAAATAATTCAGAAATTGGGCCATGGACAGATGCCAAACAACGTTTTAAAGAGATGTGCAACTCCTGAATCTGTTACTAACAAGGAGCCACCTCACATCCATCCTTCCACTCAGCACAGTTAAACTGCTCCACAGAAGTAAATTCACAGGACCAGAACTTGCCTCTGGTATTCAGAATCTCAGCTGTAGCTGAATTGCCCAGGAAACAGCAAAATTGGTATTGGGGGAGAAGGAGGGGAAGAGAGGTAAGCTGTTTTAGAAACTGAAGTTTCTTAGCATTGATACAGGCAGAGATAGCTAATCACTAACAGGATTCACCTGGCATTCACCAGGACCACAACTTTAAAAAAGGCCAAGTTTATCCCTAATCTGGAGGTAAAGCACACTAAAATGTCATCTGCTCAGGTTCCTGATCCTCTCATCTTCCATTAGGATTTCCCCTGCCTTGAACAGTTTAACTGCACTGTCAGTTAAAAAGAGATATTCCTCATCTCAATTTTCTCAAAGAGAAAGAACTCAGTACTTCATTTGAGTACCAAAATCTCAAGATTTGGTTTCCTAATATTCCTAAGAAAGAAAAAAAAGTACTTCAATTCCAGATTATTTAATAAAAAACCTCCCAGCCTAATTACCTGTTTGTGTAAGTGCTTGCAACACTGTTGACTGATAGGTGGGACAGAATTCTGAAGTACAGGACAAAACAAGTAGTTAATTATACTGAAATGCATTGATAGCAAGTTTAACAGGCTTGTTATCAAGTAGACAGAAGTGACATCTTAAGTCAGTTAAATCTCAGTTGCTCACCTTTTATATTTCTGTTGTTCTGGGTGCTTCAAGACAAGTCTTCCTTAATTTTTAGTTGATAGCTACAAACTGCTTGGCATCAAAAGGATGTGATCACATTTTGTCTAGCATTAGTCTTGCCTGTGACAAGCTACTCTATTTAAATAGACTTTACTTTGCACAACCCTGGCAGACAGCATTCATTACCAAAGCCAAGCAAGTTATGAATAATGTGATTTATTCTGTAATTTTTGGCTCTCTATTCAAGATACCAAAGCAGATAATATATCTCTATTAATCCTCTTTGGAAATCTTCAGACAAATTCACTCGTGTTTAGAGCTCACTCAAAACCTCTCGAAAGAAGTTAGCAGCAAATAAGCTCTGCAGGAGCCTTAGCATGGAGGTGAAATCTGTTCACCGCCTACGTTTTTTCTGTGGAGCTCATTTCATTATCTGCAAGAGCTATCAAGAACTACAGCACATAACTCGTTTCCAGACTGGTCTGCCAGAACCCTGAAAGAAATTTCAAGGGAAAAAATTAAAACCAAGTCTTCACAGGACAGAATTTCAGCAGTAAATTTCTTCATGGGAACCTTCATCAGCAATTGCAGGAGAATATAAAAACCCAGTAAGTTTTAAATGTGTGACCCTGTCCAAGTACTGCTTCTGTGAAGAATTGTAACAAAAAAATGGCACAAAAGTGTCTCTTAGATTGGAGTGTGCACGCTGAAACTAATCACACGTGGACTAAGCTCTGAAAAATGCTAGAGGGTGTGACTGAAACAGAAAGGTAGTCAACCAAAAAGGGAACATCTACAAACCAAGAAACTAACGGAGTGAAAAGGGGTAAAAAAAACACAACGAAAAACACCCAAGAAAAATAAAGCCCCAAACAGAAAAACCCAAACCACTACATTCCACCACTTTATACCATACAAAAAAAACCATGAAAATCAGAAATGCTTCCAAATTCAGCACTTAATCAAGTAAGAAAGGAATCTAAATGACAACTAGTTGCTGCTTCTTAGCACTGCAGCTTAGAGAGCTCAGTTCAGCTCCAGACTCCACCTGGTACTATACTCACCAAATTCACTTTTATGTGGAGCAGACAAATTTAACACTCTTAAAAGAGCCTCACATACACACTACTTCAGCCAAGGCAGTACTCACAGTATTTCCTCAATATGCTCCAAGGAATTAGGCCATGCACTGAAGTGCAAAAGGGTATGAAGGCTGCTCACTTTTTAATCAATATAACCCGTGTGTAGTATTTAAAAATCAAGACTAAAAACAGGCGTCATTTAATGTATTTTAATAGCAAACTTACAGGAACAGCACAGAAGACAGACAACATTAAAAACATGTACTTGCATGTAGGACAACTCAGTTAGAAAAGTATAGTGAATGGATGGAATCTACTGTATGATAAAAATGCTACAAACACCATTTAGTTGCCATTGATAAGAAATTTACTTGTTTAAAAAAATCCAAATGCTGGCATTGTCCAGAAAAATTTGACAGATTTATTTATATTTTTTTTTTTTATAAAGTTGTTTTGGTGAACAAGTTTCAACAATTCATGTTTTTATTTTTTTGACCACATTGATTGTTTTTATGTCCCCTTGTTTATATTAAAAATCCACACACAAATGAAAATGGAAAGAAAACTTGCCAATACCCAATTCTGTCCCCTATTTTTCCACTTGCAACCATATACTTAAGGTACCTTTTAACCCCATGGAAAAAATATCTAACGTTCATTACTACCAATAACAGGAAGAAGATTTTGCTTGGAGAATGACAAACCCATCGTGGTGAGGTTTTAGGCACGCTCCCCACGTATGCGGCGCGCTAGCTGGATATCTTTTGGCATGATTGTGACACGTTTGGCATGGATAGCACACAGGTTGGTGTCTTCAAACAGGCCAACCAAGTAGGCTTCACTTGCCTCCTAGTGTGGAAGAAAAGAGGTAAGAACATTTTCACTCTCTGAGCACCAGGAAAAAAGAGAATCATAGTTCAGAATTAAAAGTAGAATGTAACATGGCATTAAGTTGAGGTTTTGATCTTTATTACTCACAAATATCAAAAGTTTTAGATTTTCAGAAACAAAAGGCCTCCATTTTTTTATAATATTCTATGTCTAAAGTAGTGTACTGCTGCCATTTGGTAAGGACATCCTCCAGAATGCAACAGAACTAATACTCCCATGGGACTTTCACGAGATAGGAAGGGGTTCAATTATTAACGGGTTAGTTTGCTTAGGAAATTCTCATTTCAAAGGCTGGGTTACACTGTTTGAGGGACTTGCTTGCTGCCTCTTCCAGAGTAAGAGTCACTGAGCATCAGCAGAAATTGGCAGGTGCCAGGGAAAAGAAGAACATGTATTCCTTCCAGGCACACAGTTCAGGCACACAGCTCCTTCCACAGATACAGAAGAGGAGGCTTAACTCAAAAACTAGCAGAAAAAAAAATTCCCTGAGAACCATTAGAAATAAAAGAACTCCTTTAGTTCAGGAACTCCTTGAACCATCAAAACCAGGACACCAGTCAGGGAATTACCATCAGACACTTGTCCCATTCCTGTACTTTCTTCCTGCTTATCTGGGGACACAGCACTGGCCCTCACTATTACAGAAAGTTCTCACCTCACACCAGAGAGAATCGGGGCAGCACAAGAACAACACCGAGCACAGTGGTTTTGCCTGTTACTGAACAGCTGCAGACAGAACTCTGAGTTAGACAGATGCTCAGCTGGACCTAAATATTCTCCTGACTCACATTAAGTTAGCTGCTGCTAAGCCCAGCAATGGTAATTGTTTAAACACTTTTGGGTTGACATGGAATTCTAACACCTATCAACCTCCTAGGAAGCATCTTAGTGTGCCAGTATTGGACACAGCAACACCTGGGCTGAGGAGGTGGGAATGATGGGGCTCAATTATACAAAGGAGGGCAAGGTCACCCTTTCTACAATACATGTAAGAGAACAACTTGTGTGAACCACTTCATTGCCAGGAACTCCAAGAATCAACTCATTAGGTTCAAAGATCCTGTTTAACAACACAAGATTATCCAATATGAAAAGAACAATATTTACTACAGCAGATGAGGACTGAGATATTACTAAGCAATTTCATTTGCAGTAGGATACGAGAATCCCTAATGAAGTTTTGTCAAATCACTATGTGAAAAGTTAAGACACTTCACCAAATATCCATGCTGGCACAAACAACATGGTATCCAAGGGGTTAATATATATATATATATATTTATTATTTATTTTTCACTTTTTTGAGTTTATTTTTTCAAATAGGCAAGCAGAACACTCCAGGAATTGTATGTGACCAAGTTCTACACCAACAACTCGTTAATGCAAAACCGTAAATGTTCAAACCAGGAGCCTTCTGAAAGTGCATTATCTACTATGTTTTAATAGGAAGTTCAGTTCTGGATGAAGAGACACACACATAAACCTCAGGATTTAAGAACTACCACAGAGATGAACTAAAAGCAAAAGCAGCAACTCTGCAAACACACACAGGCACCTTTTGAAGCTAAGCATATGCCCAAGTTTATGGGCTCTCATGGCAAAACTCTTGGCCCCTTATCAGCTGGAAGTCATTAACTAGAAAGAGACTATTTTGCCTACATGTGAGACAGAGTACAATTACAGATACACTCTGGAACAATCTTTCAACAGCTAAAAGAACAGTAAAGACCTCTCTTGAATCAAGAGTATCTTTTATCACAAGAGGGAGATGTCCCCATGATAGCAACTCAGTCTTGTGGGGGGGTCCTAACTTAGATTCAGGAATTTGGGCCAGAAAGAGCAATTAATATTTTTCTCTCCGTATAATCTAAATAAGTTACATAACTAATATATTTTAAAAATGTGTTTAGCATCAACAACATCCTAGGAAAGCAGCAATTTCCCTAGCTGTGTTTAGATGTGGCTTACTGGGCTGTTTTTCTTTAGAGGGCATTTGAGGACACCAAGACCTCCCCATTTAGGACACCCCAGAACCTGCTGTACACAATGTTCCCTCTCCAACTGCAGAGCTCGAAGGCAGAGGAAATTTGTTTTTCTTGAGCATCTTAAGCACTGTTCTAACAAATTGAGGGGCTATTAAAAAAACCAAAAAACAACCCAAACCCACAGCACCCCCCCACAAAGCACACTTACAGGCTCTGTAAGGTTACCCTGTGGTACCCACAGGCGCTCCCAGGCCCCCGGTGGGCAGGGCAAGGCTGAGGTGCGCATCCCACCCCACCGGCGCGGGCCACGCCCACCGCGGCGGTCCCACCAATCAGAGGGAGCCCAGAGGAACCCTGGAAACAGCCTGGCCAATGGGGGCGCGGGGCCGGGGGGCACTCCCAGCGCCGCCCCGCAGGGCTCACCTGCAAAGCACCGATGGCAGCGCTCTGGAAGCGCAGATCTGTCTTGAAGTCCTGAGCAATTTCACGCACCAGACGCTGGAAGGGGAGTTTGCGGATCAGAAGTTCAGTGGACTTTTGATAGCGCCTGATTTCACGCAGAGCCACAGTACCCGGCCTGTTAAAGTTAAATACAATGAATAGAAAATAATTAGTACTGAAAACATATTCTGCATCACCCTGAAGAGAGGGGTCCATCCTCCAGACCAAACCAAGCACCATACACTTCTGTTTTCCCTAGGAGAGTCCCAGCACCTACAACACAAAATCAGTTCTGCTGGCAAAGGGTCACTGTGTTCTCACCACCAATCTGCCAACTTCCACTGGCTTCAGCAGGGATCCATCAGGCCTGACTTCACCAAGGGAAGAGTTGGCCAACACGTGCTGTCCACCTGACACCAACACAGCTCAGGGCAGATGTGGCAAACCACAAAGCTGCCCTGAGCTCAGCTGTAACAAAGATGCCCTCCCAGTGGGGGGCCTGACAGAACCCCGATTTCGAGGGAAAACTGCTTCTTCTTCTCTACTGTCGACATTCACAGAAACAACAAAATTTATATTCTGTTATACTGTCAGTCAAAAGTATCCAGTGTATTTCCCCATGTTAGTTTTGGTGTCAGAACGACAAATTCGGATTAGCAACATATGTTCACAAGCACGATGTCCATCTGTGAAATTAATACCACATTTATTTCCATGTAAGCTTTATCTTTTCCTGCTCCAGCTTTATTACTTTTCTCCCAATTAATTAATTCTGCCTCACACCAGAGCAAGAATCACAGAGTGGGTCAGGTTAGAAGGGACCACAATGGGGCACCTGGCTCAAACAGGATCATCCCAGAAACTGTTTCTCAGGATTGCATCCAGATGGCTTTTGGGTATCTCCAAGGAAGGAGACTCCACAACCATTCTGGGCAATCTGTTGCAATGCTCAGTCACCTTCACAGTAAAGTTCTCTCTTGTGTTCAGGTGGAATTTCCTGTGCATCAGTTTCTGCCCATTGCCTCTTGTCCTGTTGCTTGGCACTACTGAGAAGAGCCTCACTCCATCCTCTTCAGACTCCTCAGTACATTAATAAATCCCCCCATGGGCTTTTAGATTAAGTCCTCTATTCGAAAGCCACTCCTTCCCAATCCACATTTTCCTCATGGAATACCTACACCTAGCCCAAAACCATCCTCCAAGCTTAAGTACCGCTCTGCATCGAGCCAGGACTGGAAAAGGTCAGGACTCGGGAGGAGTGTGACAGCTCTGCCGCCGACTCCGCTCCGGCCTGGGGGTCCCGAGGCCGGGATTCGGGACGGATGTCCCCAGGCCGGGATTCGGGACAGCGCGCGGGGCGGTGCGGGAGCCCCGGCGCATCC
>VWYO01009640.1:0-16705 GCA_013400275.1 Rhadina sibilatrix | reverse complement strand
CCCGCACCGAGCCGCCGGGCGCCTCCTCCTCCCCCGCGCTCGGCCCTGCTGGGTCTTGGGTGCGCTCTTTTCGGTTTGGGGGTCACCGCGCGGCCAGCAGGACTAGGGGAGTCCTCCCCACCTCGTACTCGGCATTGGTGAGGCCACACGCTGAGCGATGCGTCCAGTTCAGGGCCCCTCACTACAGGAAGGATATGGAGGTGCGGGAGCGTGTCCAGAGAAGGGCAACTCAGCTGGGGAAGGCTCTGGGGCATTTGTCCTACGACGAGCTGCTGAGGGAGCTGGGATGTTTATCGTGGAGAAAAGAGGGCTCAGAAGTGACCTCACTTGCTGTCTACAACTCCCTGAAAAGAAGTTGTAGCCAGATGGGGATTGACCTCTTCTCCCAGGCAACCAGTGACAGGACAAGAGGAATATTAAAAACCATATTTTTAGGCCTCAAATTGCACAGGGGGAGGTTTAGCTTGGACATTAGGAGGAGTTTCTTCCCAGAAGAGGTGATTGGACATTGGAACAGACTGCCCAGGAAGGTGGTGGAGTTACTGTCCCCTGGATGTGTTTAAGGAAAGACTGGACATGGAACTTAGTGCCATGGTCTAGCTGACAAGTGGTGTTCGGACAAAGGCTGGACTCGATGGTCTTTTCCAAACTAATTGATTCTGTGATTTTTTATTTTTTTTTTCTTTACATAGAAGCAAAACTAAAATCCTTCTCCCTGTAAGTTGGCCCATCAGAGCCCACCCAGCAAGGATCTGCTGTGGAAGGGCCATACTTGGTCTGTAAAATGAGAGCTGAGTGTCAGGAGGGGCCTGCTGGGGATACTTCTGTCTCAGAAACACACTGCAGGCACAGTGGTTCACAAGGAAAATCTACTGTTGGGGAAGGAAGAGGAGCCTCATTTCCTGCATCAGTGCTGTCTCACTGTTTGGAGTTCAAAATGCAGCTATTGGAAAAGCGACTAAGTTTAGCACTGCCATTGCCAGCAGATCCCAACCAGTTGTATCAGCTGCCATGATGTTTAGTGAGAAAATTTGCTCTTTATTTTCTATTAATGTCAGAATCAAAATTCCCTGGGGGAAAGTAGCCTGCACTGTAATACAACTGAACAGTCACTGGCAATTGTCTTAAGCGCATCTCAACCAGAGAGTCAGATCCTCTGCTCACACAAACTGGTGCCACCATCTTGTCTGTCATTTAGGCGTTAGAAGGAGCCATATTTGATTTGCAAAATCTTTATTATGGATGATGATGTAATGCAGCTCTCTGCGGAGACAGACAGACTACCTCCAGCAGCAGAAGTGGTTTAGCCATGTGAGCCTTCACTTGGGGCTAATCAAACCTGACAAGAGAGAGAGTGTTATCGTGGGCAGAACACCCTGCTAAAATAGAGATAGTCTGCATTAGTGCTCAGATAAAAACAACGGGCTGCACTACACAGACATGACCAGACATGCCACACGTACAACTCTGACCCTACCGTGAGTTTATGAGAGGTGACTGTCAGGAAAGAGAAACTACAAAGGCTTTTATTTATAACTTACAGAAGTATTGGTGGATTGATTTATCTATTGATAGTATTTTATGAGAGAACAGCACCTTACTGGACAGTCAGAAGCGAACTTTGAGGTGTTCAGTATTATAGGAGTATTCGCAAGTGCTCTGTAAACTCTAAAAGCCAGGCATCGAAACTGGCATCAATTCCCCACACAACACACACATGCCATGATGAGCAGCTGGAAAAGTTAAAAGAGGGCAGCACTAGTTCCCAGCCGCAAGAAGCTTCCTGGACGTTAATAATCCATAGGTCGTCCCCGTCAGCTTTAGCTCTGCCCGCTGCCGGAGGTGCGGAGGAAGCGGCCGCGCTTCCAGCGCTCTCCGTCCGGCTGTTCCCGCGCCCTTCTCCCGCCGAAGGAGCTGCTCCGCCGTGCCCCGCGGCTGCGGCCCTCCCTGGCGGCCGGGCGTGACCGAGCCCCGAGGTCACCGGCGGTCCCCGGGCCCCCCGCGCCGGGGCTGCCGCGGGCGGCACCGGACGTGCCCCCGCCGCCATTGGCGGGAGCGCCCTGGAATTCCATGACGCCAGGCGGGGCGGGGCGCGCGGCTGTCCCGGCCCCGGCGCTGCCCCCTCCCACAGCGAGCCCGTGTTTTCCTCCGGGAGCTCGGCGGCCGAGCAAGCTCTCCTGTCTCCTGGAGCGCTGCGGCGCTGCTCCCGCCCTGCCGCTGGCAGCTCTGGCTGCTTTCAAACGTGAGGAACACCGCAGGCTATAGGGTATTGTCTGCCCACTGCCCACAGCGGAACACAGGGAAAGCCCAGAGAAGGAAAAACTAAAAAACTATTATCAGGTTTTGCGACTTAGTTTCATCCTCGCTGATTAATGCCATGAAACCCGTGTTTTTCCAGGGCTGTAGGAACAGGTACGGCCTTTTGAGCTTTACCACAAATGCTACTTCGGTGCCTACAAGACAGCACAGAGAGAGCTCAACTCTAAAAAGACTCCAGACGTTCATCTTTCACTGGCAGCACCGATAAACCTTTGCTCCTCCTTTCCGAAGGCCTTTATCTCTGCAGACCACAGGCATCTTCCACCCTAAGGCATCCATAAGCGGCCATGAAGAAATCTAACCTAATGAGATTCCACTGGTTTAGCCGGCAATAACATGCCAAGGACAACTGCAGTACTTCATCCTCACCCAGCATAACCACCGCTGCTGCAAACGTGGCCAGATTGCTACGGGAAAGAAGATTAGGGTGGAAAACAGCTGGTGCAGATTGGAGCCAAAGAAGACTCAAATGATAACGAATAGAAACGAGGAACATTCAAAAAAGAAGTTGTTTTCAGCACCTTTCACAGAAAGTAGACAGCCCTCATTCAGCAAAAGAGAGGCAGATTTCCACTGCTTATACTCCTTTGGGCTGTCCAAGTAGCAGATATTTTTCAAAATAATCTCTTTCACCTTTCCCTCGTTGGGAAATTCTCATCTTGCCTGGAAGACTCCGGGCAGAGGAAAACAGGCACTTCTCCCATCATGATGCGTTAATTGCAACTATTATATCAAGCTAAAAATACTGTTTCAAAATGTTACTAGGGAAAAAACAAACCAACAAAACACAACACAAAACAAGCAAAACTAGCACACTGTTGCTTTGGACCTTTCCAAATAGCTCCTAGTCAGCTTCCAATGCCAGTGTAATGCACTGGCCCAGTTGGAGGAAGAGCTACCAAGAGCTACAGATCAACCCCAGTAACATCACAGACTGCAGGAACATCTACAAATAACTGCAGCAGCTGCTTCTCTTTGCAACAGCACAGATTACAAGCCAAACAAAACACAGCAGAGCAGATGAAGTCTGCCTTTTTTGAGGTTAACTAGACCAAAAAAGAAAAAAAGGGAGTCCAGAGTATGATCAGAGTATGGTTGTTTTTAAGCAACGCTGCAGGTAATCTTTCAGAATAATTTGAGAAAGGCTTCCCACTACAAAAGACATTCCCATTTTGTCACCAAACTCCAAAGGGTCCCTGATCAAAGAAGAAACATTTCTTTCCTATCCCCCCAAAAGCACAAACTAAATATCCAAATGACTTAGTCTAGTTCCAGCTCAACAAATAAAGGTCCTCTCCTATCACCCAGGGAAAACTGGGGTTGTTATTAGTTTTATCTAAAAAGCTACTCAGATATTTTGGTGATGGAAGGAGTATAAAAGACTACCTTTATTCATCTACAGCCTTCACCTAACTCCTACTTTCATTCATCTCCTTAACAGCGTCACCCAGACCCAATTCTCCCTTCCCATTCTCAATCAGATCCATCTTCCTTCTTTAACTCGTTGAACCTCCAATCAACATTTGCACTCCAGATCTGCAAGTTCTCACCTATTGCCTGCCCCAGCTCCCAGCCTGGTGGCCATTTCCTTATTTCACATTCCCTACACACCTCTTTGACCCAATGTGATTGCTCAGACAGTTGCATTTTTTCTCTTCTTTCTGTTTTTGTTTTTCTTTTGTTGGTTTTTTTTTCCCATCCCTATCTTTCATCTTCTTGATTCTGATGCCAAACAGTTCCCATCTTCCCCTAGTTTTTCAGCCAGCCCCAGTCCCATACCTGCTGTGTTCCCTTCTGCAGCTCCCAGGCTGGACAGCTTTTCCTAGCCAATTTCAATCCCATCCTTAAAAAACACTGGACTATGTTGCTTCATCCTCACTCCAGTCCTGGCAGGCCTGCCACCCAGTTTGTGGTTATGGCTGCTATGCATTTAAAATTTCTCCTGGAAATTAAAGTTAAATGTCAGTACAAAATGCTCACAAGCTTTAAAACTATCTTCCTCTTAAAATGCATTTTGACAGAATTAAAGTATTTGTAGCCTTAACTTAGCATTAACAGTACATTTGGTGCAGATTTAAATGTATTCCCAAATAATCATCTACATAACAGACAAAAATACACATTTGCTGTTTTTTCCTAGGAAGTTACTAGGGGTGGCAATCATTGGCACTTGTTAAAGAAAGTACAAGTCACCGAAAAACCTCAAAATGAGTTACAATAATTTTGCCTCTGTGTAAATAGCTTTCCATTAGTATTTGTTTTGAAGGTTTTTATGTCATGGGTTTGTAGAGCACAGAAGTTACAGCACTGTAACAGCAGCCATTGTACTGCACAGCTGTTTGATATGATGGATTGCCCATCACACAGGACACATTTCTATCCTTTGGAATATTTATATTCTCTGTCAATACAGACACCAAAAATACACTGGCCAGAACTAGCAGCTGTGTAGGACACCTATCTTTAGAGATTGTCACCTACTGGAAACACAGATAAGAAGTTGTGTAGCAGCAGTAGTAGTAGACTCAGCTTTTTCCTCACTTCATCATGTCTTTTAATAGCGTCCTTTGCCTTTTGCAAATGCTTCACATATATCAGACATTATGGCCCCACTGTTCAAAGAAAACTCTTCCACATGTGTTTACTTTTAAGCAACTCTCAAGCTCCACGGGTTCCTGTGGAGGATTCATAGTTTTTAATTTATGCCTGTAATAAAACATATCCCTGAAAACTGAGCCTGAAGGAAAGTGTCCCTGTTTAAATAACAACGGAAGTGTACATGTACCACACGAAAAAACTTATTGCAATTCCTGAGTTCTTCAGGAAAGCTTAATACTTTAAAATGCAAAATCATCAGTCCTGACATCCAAAGTCCAAAGGTACTTCTTGTCACACTTTGAGCATCACATATGGCCAGAGGATTCAGGACAATGTACTTTGGAGACAAAGTGAATTTTTCTAATGTCTAATAACCCAAAAGCAGTAAATCTGGTGGTTTTTTCTCCAAACGTTTTTGGTAATTAACACTGTTTCAATGAAAATTTCCCCCAAAAGATATTTCAAGGACAAAGTTCTTGAAAGAGTGAAAAAAAGCCTACAATAGCTCAGAGGAAAAGATTCAGGACTTCCGGATTTTCCTTCTCTTTCTGGATAATCACTAATTTTTAGGAGGCTTGATGAGTTTGACTCACCTTTGTGGATCGTCTCCTACAAAAACTTATCAAGCTCTTAAGTTCCACTGAGTATATGCCTGCTGTTATATAGGGACTCCTGGCTCTAATTCCTTATGTATCATTCAGGATTCTCTTATTATAATCTCATTTGTATGGCCTATTATTAACACACATGTACTGCTGGAACTCATCTCTCATCCCTCTACTGAAGTCTGACAGAACATGAAAGAGTAAATAATATTACATGAAATAGTGCTAATTCTTTCTTTTCTATGGTCTAGTGAGTTTATTCTGGTGGAAAGAGTCATAAAAATCCTGTATGATCACCCTATAATGACATCCTGAAACTCCATTCCTATTCCTATCTTGTTTGCTTATTTGTTTGTTCATAATAGCCTTTTAGATATGCTTAATATTTTAGTATACTTTCTAATAGAAAGTAAAAAAATGTCCATTACCTTTTGAAGACTGGAAGTTAAAAGTATCTTTAATTGCCTGATCCAGAGCTAAGAACAGTTCCAGGTACATACAATGCATTGTAGCTGTAACCACAGTCTTCATTTCTTCTTATCAGCTTTGAAGGACTGGCATGCAACAGTTCAGTATCTTAAGGTGGAAACGGGACTTGCAATATCACACCAAAAAAGCTGAATTCATATTACACTGGCACTATAAAAAATCCTAAACAGAAACCCCTTGTAAGGAGAACTTCAGCTTCTTATTGACTTCTCTAAGCTTATGACCTTTCTTCCTCCATTTCTCAGGACAGTATTATGCTTTTTTTTCTTAGATCCTGCCAGTTTGGAGTGCACTAAAGGGTTAACTGAAACAGAAACCAAGTCCTAGCACCCGACAGGGAATAGGGCACAACAGATAATTGTGAGGTTATTGTACAGCCCTGCCAAAGACTAGAAATTGTAGGGTATGACAAGGAGTATCTGTGATTTTTTTAGATAAAGTATGATCAAATGTGATAACATATTTCAGAGATATGATGTGAAATTTAATTACAGAAATATGTTAAAGGCATTGGGTGAAAGGACTGGTGGACAAGTAAAAAGAAAAGGGAGTTTTTCCTCTGTAATGATAATGCAAAAATCTGAAATTGACTGTAGCTTCCTGAGTTAGTTTGCATTGACAGACACATTTCAAGTGGGTTTTTGCAGAATTTTCTGCAGAATAGGGAAGAACAATTGTTCTGGGGAATATTTCTTCCCAACATTACAGCACAATAAAATTATTTAACTTATTTTAGCTCTCCTGGCTCTTCACACATGACTAAGTTATAACAACCTTTGCTGTCTTTTGAAGCACTATACTGTAGTGTGGAAGGAACTGGGTAGCCCACAGTTTTCTAACAGAGACTACTGCAAAATCTTTTATTTCCAGTACTTCTGTGTTATGGGTTCATTAAAGCTGCTGAGAAGAAACAACCAACACAAGCTCTAATTGGTTCTGAAACAAGATCCCTACTACAACTACACTGATTTCCTAGGAGCTCCTGTTGTAGAAGAATTCCAGCAGGCTGATTTGCCCCAAAGCTCACACCTGCTGGAAAATAAACCCCTGTGGGCTTGCATTAGGGAGGGGGAAAGAAGGCTCACTCTTTTCCATCACCCATTAGGCTCACACTGGCTTCATTCTGCAGCATTGTGCTTGTAAAGGGCGCTTTTTACACACTGATGCAGGATCCAGCCCCTGCTGACACTGCCTTGAAAGGCTCTGAGAGCTACTATACTTGACAGAACTAAAAGATAATATTATTTATTTCATTCCTTTGCTCAGTGGGGCAATCTCATGAGATATGAATCTCTTCTTCATGAGGGCCCTGGGGACAGCAGGCAGAATGAAACTCAGCTACGCTTTAGTACAATGCAAACAGCACAGACCAAAGTACTCAGGCTCCAACAGCAAACAGCAGACCAAAATACCAGCTATGACACCCTATATCTTAATTTATTTGGAACGATATTCTGTAGGTTGGTTGCTTTCAAAATAGATCTGCATGTTCCTCGTAAAAATATAAGACTGTCTTGAAATGGCATTGATGCTTCATAAGCCTCATTTGTGATACTTCCTCAAGCCTCAGCTGAGGAAGGGTCTCAAAAATCAAAATACTGTTCTGAGGTCTGGCTCTAAGACAGCAGAGAAGTGTTCTGACATGTCCCATCTTTCTTAGCAAGTATTCCCAAATCTCAAAACCCACTTGTAGAGAAAGTGGTCTCCTGAGAGCAGAAAAGGGAGAGGGAAGATGGAGTAGCAGACATTACATCTTAAAGCATCAGCAAAGAACATGAAGTTATTTTCAGTCTTTTGAGACTACAGAGCTTTGGGGGTTTTTAAAGAAATGAAAGCTTCCTATTTTCCCAACATTCTTTGTAAGTTACACACTCTGTAGACTCTACTTTTCTGTACCATATTTTTAGATTATTTTTCTTCATTTCTCCTCCTCTTCTTCTCAAATTCACATCTCACAAGGCATCACAGTATGAAAACTGCAGTTGCTGTTGAAAATAGCACTTTATAGTAGCACTTCTCATTAGTTTCCTAATGCTCAGAAACTTCTGCAACACAGTTCATGTTCAAGCCTAATGAAGAACAATTTGCCCTGACTACTCAACATCCAGTATCCACAATTCCAGCTGAGAATATAAGGATTCACAGATATTCACTTCTGGAAATGAGGCCTAGCGTGCCTCTGACTACATACCCAGGTGTGGGCACCCTAATTAGAGGCTATTTTTTTAAAGCTCCTTTAAAATGCCCATAGAGCTGCTTTCACACCACAAGGAAGAAAATACCGGAGCCAGAATTAGAAGTTCCTGTCTCCCAAACACCCTCTAACCACACATCTCTTGTGTCAGAGGAGGGGGCCGGAAGCGAGGGTGCACAGGAACGATGTGGCAATAGGGGCTTCCTTATGATCAAACAGTGCCTGTCAAGCTTCACTTGCTTTGTGAGTGCCACAAAGCTACTTTCATGGGGCCCAGCTGCCTTAAAGGAGTCCAGGGATCACTGGTGATGAGAAGGATTTGTCAGGCAGCACCAGTTCTTTATATATGACTTGTGTGTCTTAGTCAATTGCTGACAAAATTCTCTCTTAAGTTTTACAGTGAAACTGGGGAGTTTTACCAAAACTCCTACATCCCTGCAGACAGGTGATAGCGTCAAAATCTCATCTTTTGTTTTTGAATTCCAAAGAAAGTGTTAGACAGTTGTGTTTGCAGGCACAAGCTTGATCCCCTAACAACTCCAAACTCATCAAAACAAACAAGCAACAGAAGGTAAATGAGAATGCACAAATTTAGCATGTGCTAACGTTTCATGATTCCAGCAAATCTTCCGTTCTGTGGGGACTCACTACAACTTCTGCATGCTAAGTCTTGGCACTACAACTTACAGTGTAAAAGTGATGTTAACATACAAGCCACAGCCTGGGCAACTAAAGAGGAGAACATCAGCTGATTAAGCACGGACTGCAGGACACAGATCTCAGGACAGAGGAAGAGAAGCAGCGCCACTTGAAACCTCAGCAGCAAAGAACCACAGGAAAGGCTGCCAGCCTGTTTCCCCTGGGCTCCAAGGCTTCCAGGCACAGTTTCCATGTTGGCACCATGTCCCACATTCAGCAGAGGGGCTCTGCTTATGCAGGAGAAACAAACCCCCGACTGTGAGAGGGAGTAATTTATCAGATGCTACTGAAGTTGACATTACAAACTTTATTCCATCTTGAAGTTACTTACGCCCTTTGGCCTAGCCCTGACCCCCAACAGACAGCGAGCATTCCTGGGAGTCACTGTCACTTTCCCCTGCTAAAAGCACACAGCACCCTTCTCCCGTGGTGCACTGAAGGACAAGCTGGCTGTCTAGCAGTCCTGAATTTTGAGATGTGGCTCAGAGGGCCAGGAATATTGTTCCTGCTACATCTGCAATATTTAAGGTTCTTGGTTCTGAGAAGCACAAGGTCACCTGCAGAACTTTTACAGGCAAAGGGCCACCTGCACAAACCAGGAGTGAACACACGTCGGAGGCATGCCCAGGTCTGCAGATGTGGGGTGTACGACTGGCGTGAAGGTTTCTCCTGACAAACTGTTTCTGTAACTTCCTGATAAAATAGAACATGAGGGAGAAACAAAAACAAAAAACAAAACCACCCCAAAACAACAAAACAATCACCATCAACAAGATTTTCCAACTGACTTTCACACACTGGCAAGAACCTCTTCATAGCCCTGCTTTGAGAAACAACCAATCTGGCATATTCTGACACCAACATCACTTCTAGGCCAGAGCCCAAGTCAGACAGGAACACGAAGGAACAAAGGCACAGCTGTATCATCATCGTGTTCCTAATATTGAAATATACCCATGTGAGGACAGGATTTTTCCAGGCCTCACATACATATGACTTAAGAAAGATCCTCAAGGGGCATAGTGAGCTGTATTACAAATTCCTCATAGCTGACACACAATTACCTCTGTTTTGGAAAGGATTAGAAGAAACACTGGAGGGGAATCCAACCAGTGGTATTCCCTGAACATCACACTAACAATTTAATTTCAATTGCATGGGTGCAAAAAGATATTGTGTAAAGAAAATGGCAAATTACTCAAATATCAAATCAACAAGAAGCTACACATCTGTAATCCTATAATGCCAGTATTCTCCAATTCAAACTGACGGTATAAAACAACAACAACAAAAAAACCCCACGCATTTTCCCTAAATCAGTATTTGTATGTTTTTTCTAAAAGAAACAAATATAAATATGAGTGTGTTATTAATTTGTAGGTCCTGGGCAAGCTGGTAGAACATTCTCTACACAAGAAGATAAATATTACTACTACAAGAATGTTGCCTGAGTATAAGTGGGACTCGTATGATCCAGTCAAAAGGCAACCATGCCAAACTCAGCATCCAAAGAATGAGGCCTCTCTCCATCCAGTCCACAGACTGGATCCTTAACTTGGGGCATCTCTCCCTCAAGCCAGCAGACCTTTGAGAATTGGCACTAGCTGTGGATCTGACTCATAACACTTGATCAAAGGTCAAATGATCAGTGTCACGATCTGCTTTAAACAGGATTTATCAACACCCCCATGCCACAGCCTGCCGAGCACGTGATATCTCTGCTGAACATAACCCAAAATGAAGGCTTACCCGCTTGAGGCACTCTGCTCGGAATTTCTGTCTTTTTAGACCTGTCCTGTGTGCTCTCCCTTTTGTTGCTGTCCTCTTTTCCTCTTTCTGTTCCTTTGTAGTCTCCTCAGGTAAACCGAAAGCAGGCAGACGTGGGTGGGGCAGTATAATTTGGGAGCACCTCCCAACTACTGGAAATGCAACTTCAGTTCTAGCAAGGAACATTTCCAAATCAATTTTCATCTCAGTTGAAAAACAAATGAGGATACCTGATCTTTTTTTTTTCTCTTCAGCTGATAATTTCAAGAAGAGTGCAACTTTAGTCTAATTATTGCAGACAGTGTCATGATGGGATGAATCCACATTGCAAAGCCATAGAATGTTCACTCTCTTCTCCTGTTTCTTAAAAAACTTTAAGGTATAGGGGTCTGACAGACAGTAGAGACCTACCTTGCATATAATAGACACATTTCGTACCTCATGCTCACTCTTAGCTTCAGCTTTTTATGAAGTTGTCAAACACACAGGTGCCAATTAGGAAACTAGAATCCAGTCCCTACACAGAGATTTAGTAATTAAGCAGTGTCTCTCTGGTGTCTCTGCAAGCTGTAATTAAAAGCTTCATTAGAGGGAGAGCAAAAGCAGAGAGGCAGAGATCTGGTTTTGGTTTGTTTTCCTATAAAATACACTGTTCACTACAAGTGACCCATGCAGCACTCTCCAGATGTATTTGGTTGAAATCAACCAGAACAGACCAAATCTAGGCATTCAGACTAACAAAGCACAAGGTAAAGGAATTCTTAGAACCTGAAGTATTACCTTCTACAGTGTTAGCTGGGTGTCTAATTAACCAATTCATTTCAAACTATTGCTGCCAAATTTCAAATTGCTATTAAGAACACTAACAAGGCTGACTGTTGCTGGTGATATATTGGGCCAAACAAAGAGAGACCTTGGTTTCTCAGGTTCTTCACATATGTATGTGCAGTGCAGTGCATGTTCCTCCCCTGGAAGAACTCAGTTTAAATATCCCTGCATAGGATGGAGAGAAAGGTGTTAAGCACAACAAAGGGACCAATGTGAGGGTAAAACTGAGTTTACACTTACCTTAAAATCTTGATTATTTCTACGTATCTGCACTAGTAACAACTATGGACTATAAGAATGAAAAAACCCAAACAAACAGCTACTCACCCCAGACTTGTTTGGAGATTGAAATCTAGGCATTCCCCGTGAGACAATAAGAATATTAAACAGTGGCTATGGCATTCATACAATGTATAAGTAACATTTCTATTTCTCCCCCACTTGCTCCCATCCCAGTTTCAGGTATTTTAACACCCTGTCTCTCCCCATTGCACTGACAACACTGAAACTGAAGCAAATTGACTATTGACATTTGGCAAGAAACTGCACTTGCAAATATCAGCTTAGATTCATTACAGTTAATTACATTTTTTATGAAACAGCATGATGTCATATTATCTGAAGTAAAAAAATGTTCCCTCATGTCATACAGCCTCTTAGTTATTGTCCTAAGAACACACACACAGTTTTATTTTCATCCTGTCCTTATCCTCCATATAAAAATAATATTAAAGCATGCAACACATTTCACTGCAAATACATTATGTGGAATTTACCCTTCAGGATACCATTCAAATGTAAAAGAAAAAACATCCAGATGATCCAGTTCCAAATATTTATGACAGAACATGACTGACTGCCTAGCAGACAAAACCCTTCACTCTTAAAGGATGGGTATTCAGATTTTGGAAGTGACCTCAATGGACAAAATTCACCTTTGTTAATATCTCTGCACACATAGAATATTCTAAAAGGAACATACGCATCTGTTTCATACTTTTAGTGAAGCCTTCCATCCCTTCTCTTGCCTGTGTCTAGGAGCATTTTTAGAAGTGAGAAACACTGAATTCCTATCAGAAAAACTCCTGACCCATCCTTGCTAATCTGGGCCCCTCGTGAACAACTGGTTTTGTGTTCTTCACTCCCACCAGCATCTTTCAGGTGCAGGTTAGAAGACAAGGGCCAGTGAGTACCTTACTCTTTCCTCATTACACTCTTGCCTAATGTGATCCTGGTCTTGGCAGACCGTTCGAAACACTGGAAAGCATTGACACTGCCATTAAAATGGAACACACTGGAGGAAACAATGAGGGTGAACGAATGAACAAGTGAGTGAATAGCAGTGTTATGACAGAAACATGTCTGATGGTTCCAGATGGACTGAAAAAATCTGTGTTCCATGTCAAATCAAGTAATAGAATTGAAGCAGATCACAGCCTGGTCTCCCACACTGCATCCTGCAGGCCACAGAACCCCACCCGCTATCACAGGCATCACACACATGGATATAAGGATGAAATACAAAAAGGATGGGTGGTCTGATCTCCTAAATTATGTCAGGTTAGCAGGAAGTTCTAAATTCTAGACTTGATCCTTTGACTGATTTGATAAAGTAGAATAACCAGTTTGCCTGAGTGTCACCGTTGAAATAGTCAGAGTACTTACTTATCCCACAAGGATACTGTCAGGTTTAATTAATTATGTCTGTGAAATCCTTTCTAAATGAAAAGGGGCAAGCATGATTTATTAACTAAGTCTAAAGCACCACTGCAGAATCAGAGAGTGTTCATTGTTTTACCAAGAGAATAACACTTCTCATAAAATACATTTCAAATGGGAAATTATAATAACAGCCCTTTTGACTTATTTAGACTTCTCTGTGAGGAGCAAGGCAATAGACTTTTGATGAGTTCTAGGAATAGAAGCACGATCAAGAACAAGAGACACAGGAACACTCGCCCACTGACATGAACCAGCTAAATGGCATTGCATAAATCCTGAGAGCGGGGTCTGCTGTAGGGCTGAGCTGAGAGAAAACCACTCCTCTGCCTGTTAAATGCTGCTTGCTTGTAGTCTGACTACGTGCAAGGATCTGGGCAAGTCTGATAGACACAATCACCCAACCACAGACCTCAGCGCTGGACAGACAATGGCATTAGTAGCCCAAAACCACCTATAAGATGGTGCTGGAGGATCTGCAAAGGGCCTGATCAGTGTCAGCACGACTCCGCTGCTGTCAGCTCTCCTGCTCACAGGGTATCACAGCTCTGACCTGCAGGCAGAATCTGGGTGTCAGAGTCAGGAATGAGAGGTTGCTGTCATGGATGGACGTCTGTCAGGATGCAGTGAGGCCTCTTTTTGGGTCCACTTCTCACTGAGGTGATACAAAACCCCAGAGATAAAAGAGTAGACTGAAACATTCAGAAAAGACATGGATCAAACAACCTGTGGATTACACTGATTCAGAACATCCACAGGGCAGTTCTGTGGCCCAACTCCTTCCTGAACAACTCCACCTATTTGGCCTGTACTGGCAAGCTCCACACCCTCGATGCCAAGAACAGGAGTTTCAGAGGAGGAAATGATTCATGCCCTCAGAACGCAAGTGAAATCCCACAGATTGAAGAAAATACTTATTCATCTGCATATGTATACGTGCATACCTCACGTTCAACAACTGCATTTCAGAACTGCAAATGAATAAAAATACCCCAAATCTAGTGGATTTGTGACATGCCACAGATATGCCATGAAACAAGTCGTACCACGTGACTTAAAATACAATGTCAACTGAATTTGGGGCCGATCCAGCAAAAAATAACCACAGCTTTTGCAGGCTACAGACACATAGGGTTTGAATGGCTCCACTGTGTCCAACGTTGACACATAATTCAGAAATATCAACTGGTTGTAGCAAATAAAGACAGTAAGGGATTGTATGGACTGGGTCAGAAGCTTTTGCAAAAATATTTTAGCTAAAATTATAGCATAAGAAATGGTGGGTGATGTTAGATTTGTGAGTTGGCCAAGACAAACCCATCGGGAGATCCCCTTAATTAAGTTATTACTCATCTGTTTACATTTTGAAGTCTCCACTTCAAGTCATGTCTCTGCCTCTTTGTTCCCCAGCTTCCTCCTTTATCACATCAGCTTAAGACAGCCAGGCATGAGAGCCACTTTTCCATGCTGGCACAGGCCTGGCCAGGCAGCACAGCTCCTCAGCAGGCCGAGAGGGTGGGACAGCCACATCACCAAACTCTCGGGAACAGCCAAGCAGCTCAGACACAACCCCCATCTTTCTAAAACAGCACCATGCCTAAGAGCTGAATTCAGCTGCAGGCTCCAGCACAGGAGCCTATCTTGCTTGCTAACAGGGATTTTCAGGGTGCCAGGTGCCACCCTGGCAGGGAAGCTCCCACCTCAGGTGGGGACACACCTGAAGTGGGTAGATGACACCGTGAGCAATAGTCCTTGCCCCTGCTGCTATTAAACAAAAAGGCACTGCAGGTAACATTGTTATTTGGAGATAAAGTGACAGGTGTATCACACTGCAGGTCTCAGGGCAGTCCAACCACATCTGTGCTAGTGTTTGAAACAATTCCCACCAGAGACATCTGGGAGCAACCTGCCTTCAAATATCCTCTATCTGGATGGTTATATTGAAGACATGGAAGAGATATGAAACCACCAAAGAATGCAGAGGTTACCCTGCCTGGATGTCCACCATACCTTTGTATACATACTTTCCTGGAGAGAAAGTGTAGAAGTGAATTTTTTTTTTTTTTTTCCTAACCAATTCTTCAGTCTCCTGCTTACAGGTAGTTACCACATGTCATGAAGAGCTGATTGTGGACTCCTGCTCCAGATCAACTTTCACTCTGATTTAAATATATTTTATGTGACTATGTAATTAAATCATAGAATCATGGAAAGGCTTGAGTTGGAAGGGAACTTAAAGATCATCTTGTTCCTGCCATGGGCAGGGATACCTTCCCTGCTCAAAGTCCCATCCAACCAGGCCTTGAACACTTTCAGGGATGGGGCATCCACAGTTTCTCTGGGCAACCTGTGCCAGCGCCTCACCACCCTTAGTGTAAAGAACACCTTCCTAACATATAATCTTAATCTCTGCTCTGTTAGTTTAAAACTATTCCCCCTTGTCCTATCATGATCTATCTCTGCCTCTTTTCTATAAGCCTCTTTTAAGTACTGGAAGGCTGCAATGAGGCATCCCCAGAGCCGGCTCTTCTCCAGGCTGAACTGCTCCAGCTGCCTCAGCCTGTCCTCATGGCTGAGGTGCTCCAGCTCCACTGAGCTTCTTCCTGGCTCTCCTCTGGATCTGCTCCAACAGGCTGCCTTTGTTGTGCTGAGGATGAGCCGAGCACAGCCCTCCAGGTGGGTGTCATGAGGGGAGAGGGGCCGAAGTGCCCCCCTTGACCTGCCAGCTGTCCTTCTGATGCAGCCCGGGATGTGTTTGGGTTTCTGGACTGGAAGCACGCACTGCTGGCTCGCGTCCAGCCTTTCACCCACAAGAACCCCCAGGTCCTTCTCCGCAGGGCAGCTCCCAATGAATTTATTTCCCAGACTGTCCTCATGTCTGGGACCGCCCTGACCCAGGCACATCGCCTCAGATACTCAGAGAGTTCTGGGCCTGTCCCCATCCCTATGCGAAACCGCATGTGGGAGCAGACAAGGCGAAGAACCCACAGAGACGGATTCCATCGCCCTGCAAATCCTCGCGTGAAATTCGCACCGTGTTTGGCCGGACAAGGCAGGGCTGCCCATCTTCGCTGCATTTCCTGCACTTGCGGTGCTGCCACCGCGGCGCCCTCCTTCGCTGAGGCGGCACCAGCGCTCCCTCTCCCGCCGCCGCCAGCGGGAGCCACGGCGCGCGTCCCGCGCTTCTCCGGCCGTCACGGCCTCTGGAAAGGCGGCACAACCTGGCGGGCTGCACGAATTCCGGGAATTGGAACGCAAGGCTCCCTGGATTCGACTTTTACCAATTAGATAAGGACCCCTACACGATAAAAGGAGATAAAAACCGGGCCGAGCGGTGCCGAGCGGCGCCGGGCGGGGCTGAGGGGGCGGGGCCACGGCTCGGCCGCCCCGCCCGCTTCCGCGTCACGTGACCGCGCGGGGCCGCAGCGATGGCGGCGCCGGGGCCGGACGCGCTGTGGGTGCGGGACCCGCTGTGGGTGCGGGACCC
>VWYO01009639.1:176162-197460 GCA_013400275.1 Rhadina sibilatrix | reverse complement strand
AGAGGGAGGACAGGTGGTGAAAGAGATAAGAAACACTGCCTCACCTGGTTTTAACAGCTGGCCCATTATCAGAAGGCACCTGCCCCCCCTTCTCCCAGAGTTACAAGAAATAAAGAAAAAAAAATCTCTCCAGCTGCTTTCAACAGATGAAATAGAATACACATTTTTGGTTCTGTAACCAAAAACACATCTGTACTTTCTCACCCTTCACATGAGACTGAAAATGGAATAAAAGTTTTTAAAACGCCTCTCATCTGCCCCATCTTTGGGTCAGAAATGGTACAACCCGACAGAGGGGCTTCTCCACCATCTTGGGAGGAGGGACTTCTCTGCCATTTTGTTTTCTTTGGCGGGGAGGAGTATGTGAGTCAGCACCTTTTTATGTAGTGCTTATTGCTGTTATCTTGGTTGTTACTGCTTTTCTTTTTAGTAAACCATTATTTTTTCACTGACATCTTCTCACATTTGTCTCTCCTTATTGGTTAAAGGGGAGTGGTTAAAAATAAAGGGGAGGTAACTCATTTTGGATCCTGCCACACAGAATTGTCTTAAACTAAAACACATGACTATATAAACTTTAAGATATACATATATGTGTCTAGCTATCTATAGCTATAACTTCCTCTTTTAGCTAATAGCACTTTTCAAATTTAGAAATAAGTCTTTCTTGTTCTGCCAAGAACCATACAGACCTTTTTCCATGCAAAATGACATCTTTTATGTCCCAAACCAATGTAAGTGTCCAAAGGGACTAGTCAAATTTTTGTTGTCTCATTAATTCTCAGATTTCCACATATCAGCAGCCTTGGTATAGGTATAGGTATTGGGCATGGTATTGCAATGACTTTTTATAAAGATTGGCCAGCTCAGCAGTATCCAAATGGCATGAACTATGAGATTCAAGTCATAATTATTTAAAAAGCATTGAAAGCCATTGAGGCAAAGAAGCTATTTTAAATTTTGCATTTACTGCAAATAAATTACCCAAGATTTTGTCTGAATTGAATTTTCAGTCAACAGATGTTAAACAGTTATCAGATTCTTAAGTCATATTTCTGAGAAAGGTAAAAGAAAAGTAGCTTATAAAAATGAGGATCTGACTCTATCTACACAATTTTGTAATTCAATCTTCAAGTGCTGCCTCTAAATCAGACCTTGAGCAGCTGGGGATTCTTTCTATTCATAAATGTACAGAAGATGCATACACACATACAAAAATACCACAGTCTTGACAAAAAAAAAAAAAAAAAAAAAAAAAAAAAAAAAAAAAAAAAAAAAAAGACAAAAAAAAAAAAAATCTCTTGCTAGCAGCATATGGATGTATTCCTGTGTTCTTCACTGACTCACAGTTATCTGATTCCGGATGAAATTCCTGTCTCTTCTGTGCTTTTTGTTACACGACCATACACAAAAGATTTTCTGAAAACAAGGCAAAAAATCAACAAGAAATTGGGAACATCTCCACCTTGAGAAACACCTGAAAAATTTACTCAACAGAAAGTTATGTCTGGAGAGTTTTATTAAACTTCTTTTTTGAAAATCCCTCATTACTTAAGTAACAGCCAGATTTAGCAGTCACGTGGTGATCTGATGACCTAGACTGCTTGCCTGTTAGGGACCTGACTTGAATGATAGCTTTCTGTATTTGTCCTGTTAACAGACAGAATCACTAAGAGAGTTTTCAGAGCAGTTTGGGGAGAAAAATAAACCTTATTTTATTGCATGATGTCTGTAAGACCCAAAGCCCAGAATGACATAGGAGAAAAGAACAATTATAGATAAGTAAAAGAAATCAATATGTAGTTTTTGTTTGCTTTCCATGGGATAGCAATGTCCACTGAGGGTAGATGTAACATACAATTGCTAATGTAGTCTACAGATGACTTTTTTTGATGTGGAAGAAGGTTATATTGATACCAGGTTGAAAGATATAAAAGTTATTGTAGAACTGCTCAAATAAGTTCTCTCTAAAGGTGGGAAATGAAAAGCTCAAACAAATGAGTCAGAGGAGCTGTGTCAAAGTAACGCATCTCCCACAGTTGATCAGAACTGGTAACAGATTATCAATGGCAGAGGCTGTGAAGCTGCTGCTCTGAAAAGATGGCAAATGCCACTAGGAAAAAGAAAATCCTAAGCAGCAAAAATCCCAAATTAATGCCAAAGTCAACCACGGTATAGAACATGGTATTGCAATGACTTTTTATAAAGACTGCCCAGCTCAGCAGTATCCAAATGGCATGAACTATGAGATTTAAATCATAATTATTTAAAAAGCATTGAAAGCCATTGAGGCAAAGAAACTATTTTAAATTTTGCACTTACTGCAAATAAATTGCAAAAAATTTTGTGACTTTAACCAGTGGTGTGCAAATAGGTTTTTAGGCCAAAAGGGATACTGAAACTAGTTATATATTTCACAAAGAGTTTCCTGTTTTGACTGTTGTAGTTTCAAGTGTTTGATTACATTAAAAGTGGATTTTGTTTGTTGAGGCAAAAATTATTCAAAATAATATATAAATTAAAAAATATAAGTGCTTTTCTTTCATATGAACAAATACATTTTAAACGCATAAACAGATTTGCATGTATCTTCTAAGAATTAGTATGGTTACTAAAATGAAGCCTAGAATTTCTACATTAAACATTGCCCTAGATACTCTCTTAGAATCATCTTTCAGTGATCTTTACTGGAGAGGAGCATACAATGTAAGTGACAAATAAAACAAAAAATCATACATAACTTTCTTTATGTGAGTAAGTCTTTTGAACCCCAAAAGACTGATATTCATGAGAAATTATGTGCACGTATTTGTAGTTACAAAATCCTGTCTTTAGACGTGAGAGAAATGTCATCATTGTTAGCCTGGTACTGGAAAATGTTCCACATCCCTAATTAAACAAACCTCACTAAGAGTTTTCAAAGGGTACAGTTCTAAAAGAAGCAGGGGGTAGGAGGTACGGAAGACGGGGAGGAGTCGAATATATGGGAGACCTCAGTTCCCTTTTTGCAAAGAGCAGTGATTGTGTGCACAGAAATGCCAGTCTGCTGGGATAGTTTGTAACCATAGCAACTCTTGGAGAAGATAGAGGAGAAAACAGAATAATAGGGATCTCCTTTCTCCAGATCACTGCATGGGAAAATGAGAAAAAGGGAGAAAGAAAGACTGCAGAGACTTTTCCTGTCTCAAGAAGTTTACACTGTGAATTGCAAGTTATTCTACTCCACCCTCTTCTGATGACTACTTAAGGTTGTTTTGTTATTTTGTTGGTTGGTTTGGTTTTGATTTTGGTTTTGTACTTTTTATAGAAGCCATAATCCAGAATACTGTCATTAAAATATTTGGATGGGGAACATAAGATTAGAAGGTCAGAAAAACCTTCCTTAAAGTATTTAATTGCAAAGAGAATTGATGCATAATGAAAATTTTATTCCTTTTTAAAATTTATAGCACCAATGAAATGTTAGCTTGCAGGTGTTTTTTCAGCCGTGAGATGCAAAAGGTGTTAATATATGTGTTTTGGGTTTTTTTCCCCTGTAAAAGTCTTCAGAATCAAACCAAGTAATGCATTTTTCTCTTTTCTATGTGGGTACACAGAGTGCTACTTTGAAAATTTTGGAGAATATTTTTATAGGGAATTACTTTTAATTAGTTGATTTTGTGAGCATTTATTCCTCCAGTAAATTTTGTGGAAGTCATTGTATTGTTTTTCATTCAAGATCTTGCAGCTCAAAACTTCCAATGAGAGAGTAAAAAAAAAAAGTTAGCTTATCAAAATATTTTGCAGTTTTATAGAAATAGTGAATACAAACTCCCAATCAGCTCTATACAGCCAAAGCACACACACAGCACATATCTGTAATCACAGAATACCAGGGTGGCTGAGGTAATAAACTTGTCTTAAGACCACTGGGTCCAGAACTGAGTAGAACATTAAGACTGACTCACTTCACCTGTTGACAGTGGTGATGCTCCTTCTAAAGCAGATCAGGATGCCACTGGTCTTCTTTGCCACCAGGATGCACTCCTGGCTGATACACCTTGCTGCCCATGAGGAAGGTTCTTCTCTGAGGTATAGCTTTCTAGCCAGTTAGTTCCCAGTGGGCAGAGATACCTGGGTTTACTTATCCTCAGATGCAGGACTTCACATTTCTCCTTGTTGAACTTCATGAGATCCTTCTTGGCTTGATTCTCCAGTTTGTTGAGGTCTCTCAGAGATACACACCTATCTGGTGTATCAATCACTCCTCACAGTTTTGTATCATCTATTAACTTGCTGAAGGTGCACCCTGTCCTAGAGTACAAGTTCTTGATGAAAATGTTATACAGTACTGGCCTCAGGAGCAGAACTAGTAACTTGCCACCAACTGAATTCTGTACCAGTGACAACCTTCTGGGTCTGGTAGTTCATTCAGATTTTGATTCACCTCCCTGTGCTCACCTAATCTGCACTTTGTCAGCTTTTCTATGAGGATGTTATGGAACAACATGTCCAAAGCCTTATTAAAGTTGAGGTAAATACATCCACTGCTCTTCCATCACCTACCACTAGCCACCTCATTGTAGAAGGCTGTAATATTGGTTAAGCATGATTTCCGTTCCATGCTAATTACTCCTAATCACTTTCTTGTCCTTTATGTGTCTAGAAATATTTTTGACAAATAATTGCTCCATTATCTACACTAGGACTGAGGTATGGTTGAGTAGCTTACAGTTGCCTAGGTCTTTCTTTTGTCTTTCTTGAAGATATGTCTTGAAGATATGACTGATATTTTCTCTCTCCCACTTACTGGAATCTTCTTCCAACCCCAATGACCTTTTAAATGTAATTGACAATGGAATTGCAGTGATATCAGTGATCTCCCTCATGTTCCACATATAATCTAAACTTCACATTGTTAGTAGTAATGTTGTTCTGGTTGTTACATAGCTCTTTTCAGTCTCTTATCTCTGCTCCCTTCTTTCTTCAGAAGTATAATTTGATAATGTTATTGGATTAAAGATGGGGAGAAAAATTAGGCAGTGTGTGGAAATACAACCATAGAAATCTGCAATGTCACCCCTCACACATTATCAGACAAGTGCAGGGTAAGTCTCAGAACTAGGAAACAAAGAAAAATATTTGAGAAATCTTCACATTTTAAATAAAGCAAAATTTGGGTAAATGAAATCCATGTATGTGTTTTCTACATGTAAAGAGTAAGGCTGGATTTATCAACCTATTTAATTAATTATTTTACAAATAATTTGTTCTGCTCTGGACAGTGCTCTGAAATGTAAAGTATGCAATCCCTCAGTACTAAAATATTAATAAATAAGATGTAAGGTACATGTAACAATATCTCCGTTTTTCCCTGTGCTTTTAGAGTTCTTGTGGAGTCATGGCATTAAGATGAAAACTGGGGCATGGTCTAAATGAAAATATACACTAGATTTTGAATAAAAGAAAAAGAAGCATTTCTGCAGTTTTCTTTCAGTTTTGAATCAAAGTTGGATATTTCATGTATAGTTCTTATGGAAAAAATCTTCAGTATTGCAAACTTTTGCAGCCAGGGTTGTATATAAATCATGGATAAGATTAGGTGTACTTGTGGCACACCAGATTCTGTTCTTTCTGTTTTGTCAGCTGCTATCCAGGAGTTCTTTTCTCATTTTCAGCTTTTTTTTTTTTTTTTTTTTTTTTTTTTTTTTTTTTTTTTTTTTTTTTTTTTTTTTTTTTTTTTTTTTTTTCTCCTCTCCCCTAAACAAAATGCCCACATTCAATATGTGGGCAATTCAGCATTCTCTTACTTTCTCTTTCCCCACTCTCTCTCATTTCACCTGACAGCTCAAATAAGCTTAACTTTATAAAGGGAATATGAAATACTTTTATTCACTCAGCTCAACACACATGAAATACAGGTAATATTTTTCCAGATGCTAGAATATATTTTTAGGTCTTTTATTTACATAACATTGATACTGAAAATACTAGCAGTTTAATATATTAGTTTAGTGTTTTGTAACCCTTCATAAATATTAAAGCTTATTTGAATTTTCATTGTACAGACACATGTTACAACCTGCTACACAGAGCATAAAGAAGTATTTGAACTGCACAGTTCAGGTCTACTATTTAAAATCCCACAAAATGTGTTCATGTTTAACAAATGCACATATACACATTAGAACCAGAATAAAGCAAAATCTAGAAAATTGTAATCTACCATATCCCATATATTAAAATTGGTCATTTTGGAGCTTGGTACAAAAATGAAACTTAAAGGGGAAAAAAAAAAATCTATCAAGAAATCTGAAATTCTTTTGGGGAGGAATTTGACTTCACTTCTGTACAAACTTAAAAATCATAGCTATGTACTAAAATCAATAAAAAATCATCAGTGTGGAAACTTCATTGCTGTTAGACTTTTTCTCACAAATTTTGCTTTGGTTTCCAGCTGGCTCCCATTTCAGACAAAAGTGTGAGTTTGGATTATATCTATGTAGAACAACAAATAATTTTTCTGTGTTCTATTTGCTAGTCTGGATTTTCACAGATATACTGCTGTCAGGACCCAAAGCAGCTCTGGACTCTACCATATAAATTTATCCCTAAAGACTGATAGGAAAGAAAAAGTATTTTTAGAAAATGGAAATGGCACTGCAGTGAATTTTTCAGCTCTAAAGATGAGAAGAGAATGGTTATGATTGTGTCTGCTAAGAAAAGTGACAGCAAGAGAGATGACAGGGACTTTGTTTAATTTCCTGTATACATTTCAGTGTGTTTTCTCTACATTTAAACCTGTATTTTATGTGATATTTTTAACTAATACAAAATCATCACCATGAACTATCATTTGATGTCTGAAAAATCATTACCCTTTTGTGGTATCAAAGTTTCCTTTATTTTTCATTTAACATTATAAGGATATATATATATATGGGTTCCATTATAGAGCATTGTATATTTGGAAAGGTCCAATTAAACAGGCATAACATAATACCCTCATTTGAATCCTTAAAAGAAATTTGAAAGGCCATAAACATTTCTTCTAATTGGCCAACTCTTCTTCTTTATATGAATCTTTACATAGCCAAGTTTTTATAAGACTGGGGATTCCACAGTCAAACCATCCCTCTGACCCACCTTCCTCAAGATATTTGCATTTTCTCAATAGCTGTTAGTTCTTGAACCTAAAAGAGGAAAACAGAGATAAAGATGTGTCAGTAAGAATGCTCTGAAGGGAACAACCAGTGTATGAAGTCTCCTATGTGCCAGCACTATACCCTAATTTACTCCGGTACCAAGGACTGCTCTTGAAATTTACTGCCTGACACATAGAAATACACCTTGTGCCAACCTCCTGTATTGTTCAAAATGTGAGGATAACGCCTGGGAATAAGTTGTATTGGGTTTGCATGGCAAGATTTGGGTAATGGGGAGGGTGGGTACAGGGCTGGCTTCTCTGAGAAGCTGCTGTAAACTTCCCTCATGTCCAACAAAACCAATGGCAGCTGGGTCCAAGATGGTCTTGTCTGTGGTGAAGGCTGAGCACAGAGGAGGTAGTAGTAGCATCTCTGTCATAATGTATTTTAGAGAGAAAAAAAAAAAATGCTGTTGCTGAGAAGTGATTGTGGACAGAGGAATGAGAATATGTGAAAGGAACAGTTACGCACCGAAGTCAGTGAAGAAGGAGGGAAGATTTCCTCCAGGCACGGGAGCAGAGGTTTGCCTGTAATTCATGGTGGTATAGAATCATGGAATCATAGAATGCTTTGTGTAGAAAGGGAGACCTGGAAGTCCACTTCTAACCTGCCTACCAAGGACAAGGACACCTTCCACTAGACCAGGTTGCTCAGAGCCCCATCCAACCTGGTCTTGAACCAGGATGGGACATGGATGGGACATCCACAGCTTCCTCAGGCAAAAGGTTCCAGTAATTCACCAATCTTACTTTTTCCTAATATCCAATCTAAACCTATTCTCTTTTAGTTTGAAGCCATTCCCTCTTGTTCTGTCACTACATGACCTGGTAAAAATCTTGCCCCATTGTTCCTATACCCAATGCCTTCAGGTGCTGGAAGGCTGCAATTAGGTCACCCCAAAGCCTTTTCTTTTTCAGGCTTAACAATCCCAATTCTCTCACCCTTCCCTCATAGCAGAGGTGCTCTACCCCTCTCATCCAATTGGCGACCTCCTCTGGACTCACTCCAACAGCTTGATGTCCTTGTTCTGGGGACACCCTCATTGTGAGTTCCCAGTGCGCCCTATATTTACAAATATATAAAGTTCAATTTTCTTCTTTTCGTTTCTATATTTTTCCCCTACACTATAAATGTATATGTTCAATATACATTTTTGTTGTGTTGGGTTTTGTTGTTTTTGTGGTAGTGCTTGGGGTTTCTAAAGAAATAATTTGGAGAGTGATTTAGGCATTCTTTCATATTTCCTGTTCAGCTGGGAAGTTCAGCTGTCAAATGCCAGTAATTGCCTGTTTGTTTTCCCAGTAACATCTAAGATTCACTGCTGTCAGCTTTCTTCAGAAGATCTGTGCTTCCATTACTTGAGTCAAATCATTGCAGTGCAAATAATGTCATTCATTATTATCCTGCACTTTGCCGTCTGAGAGAGAGATGATGAGACAAAATCAGGGAATACTGCTTCATATCTAAAAAGAAAATTGTAAGTATTTCTTGCAGGCTGGGGAGTTGTTGAGTATATTTTCCAGCTGAAAAATAAATATGTCGTGGGGATACATAGTACTGTTCTTGGCTTGAGTGTATACGCTAGGAATTTGTTAGTTTATTAATTCTACTTCCACTAATAAGTCCCTAAAGTCTCAGTGGCTTGAGTGTGACTTGCTGAGACCAGCTATTTACACTAGTCAATGCTATTTGAGAAAAAAAAAAAAAGTAAAAAATTGAGAGCTGGAAGCAGGGATTTCATCCAGACAAAACATTTTGCTTTACAGATACTTGTAAAATTTGATAAATGAGCAGCTGTACAGTTCCCTTGAGCTACTGTATTTAGACAAGTGGAACAGATGGTATGGCTCTACTTCTCCTATAGAGAATCACAGAATCATTTAGATTGGAAAACACCTTTAAGATCATTGAGTCCAACTGTTAACCCAGAACTACAAAGCCTATCAATAAACCATGTCCATATCCTAAGGCATGTCCACAGGTCTTGCCATGAGTCTGCTCCAGTGCCAGCTTCCCACAGGGAAGCTTCCCACCTTCTTTCCAGCTTCCACCTGCTCCAGCATGGGGTTGTCCATGGGTTGCAGGTGTATCTCTGCTTCACTGTGGACCTGCACGAGCTGCAGGGGGACAGCTGCTTTACCACGGTCATCACCACAGGTTGGGGAACTCCCAGTATCAATCAAAGATAGAGGATGAACAGATCAAGAGCAGCCCTGTTACAATCCATTCTTGAGAGCAAAAAAAATGAAGTCTCTGTGAATAAAATGGATCAAACCCAGAAAGATCTAAAATATACCCCTAAAATATCTAAGGACATTTACAAAGATCATTTTTTTTTGTAGCAGTTCCCAACTCAGTTGTATACATGTTCAGTCCTATTTATGCTAAATATTTTTTCAAAAAATCATGAGCCTTCTAAACTCTAATAGTCTCACAGAGACTATACAGCAGAAGATAATGCCATAATGCCTCAGATTTTATATTGCACTCTATTTTTTAAATATAAATGACACCTATGTAACTATAGTATCATCAAAAAAAAAAGTGCCAGAAAAAGAAATTATATATATATATATAGTTATATTTAAGACCCCTGAAAAGTTTCATAATATACTAAATGCTCTTTTCATATATTGCTTATGGTCATTTCTACTTTAAGTGGAAATAATGGCCTTAGCCTCTGAAAATTACAGATTTTAGTATACCTGTGACACTTGCAAATGCCCTGGGAAATAAAAGTTATTGTTTTAACTGCAGGTTTAGGGTGATCCCTTAGTTAAATTCTGTAGACTTTCATCATTTTAAACTGCTTTGTGGAGTGTTGAAAATAGATTTAACTTAAAAGCAGCTCACGTATAAAATATATATTTGTCTTCTGGCAATACACAAGACCTAAAAAGAAAAAAAATGAGAAAATGTATGCATTTTGAAACTGCTGATTATAAGGGCCTGATTATTACTACCAAAAGTACCATGCAAAAAGCTCTGTAACCAGATTAACTAGCCTGGGAATTCAAGAACTGCAGAAAATGCATCATAAATGAACATAGCCTGTTCTTCACTATTAGCAATAATGAAGTATTTTAAGGATTAGCGTAATATCAGGTGCCTAACAGTTTGTGGTATAATTGTCTTTCTAGGCAATCAAATGACGCTAGCTACAAGCTTTCTCTAGTTTAGTAGGAATATGTCAAGTTCTATAAGCAACACAGAGAAGAATCACTTTCGTCAGCTGTGAAATTGGTGTAATTCACATATTCACACTTTATTGAAAAGACAATGGATTGCATATATTTTTTAAGAGAATGTGGCTGAGTATCAGAGCAGATTGTTATCTTATTTATATATCTGTGACAGCTGAATTGTGAATCAGATGGGCTCTTCTGCCAGAGGGGGCAAGGCTCATGGTTGTTTGCTGAGATTATATATTCAGTCAGGGTCCCATGGGCATGGAGCAAAGGGAGCAGAAGGGTAACAGCAGGCTTCAGGGAGTCTGACCTGAGCAGGTTCAATCATTCTAGAGACTCTCTCTGCAGAGAGTGGAATCATGCTAAATTTATTTGCAAATATTTGTTTGCAAGTCTAATGGCAAATATTTCAATTTTCAGTATTTGTAGATCATGCTTTGAAACGCTGTTTGTTTTTTTTTTTTTTTAATTTTGATAAAATCTGGCTTTAGAGATTGCAAGACTTCAGTGTTTCATTCCATTTTATTGTGTGCCAGCACCCTGCTATCCATCACTGTCGTCTGAGAAGGTTAGAGTAGAAAAACACATATAAATACACATACCTACCACTTACTTGCCAATTCGACATACAGCTCTTTAAAACTATAATTTGTTCAACTCAATAACAGAGTAAAAGACAATACTCTACATGTAATGGCTAAATTGTAGAAAAAAAATACAGTGAATGGCAAAAAAAAAAAAAAAGACTCAAAGGTGCTTTCTCTTCTCTAGGAAAGGTGATAAAAAGGTGACTCATTGCAAAGGTGTTGATGGAGCTGCTAGCTTTTAAGTAAGAACTTTTATCAGCCCAACATCCTTAACTGAGAGAAGCAATATGGAAGGGATTTTTCCTAATCCCGTTCAAGTAGGATCTTTAAACGTCTCCATGCTTTCTTGCTATCCTCTCTGTTTTCACCACATGCAGGATCTTTTTTGTATTTTGACCATGAACCATATATTCTGGTTCTTGCCTGCCTTCCAAAATGTCTAGGTTAATTCTTATAAACAAGATTTCTTACCATTTCCTTTATTTTTTCTCCCCCTTATTCAATTTTTGCTAACTGTTTCCCCCAATTTTTTATGTGAATTTAGTACTTCCTAGAAATGTCATTTAAGAAATAAATTATATGCTTTTCCAAATAACTTCCCCCCCAGAAAAACAGTAGAAAAAAAAATTTCAATAGTTCAAAAATACATGGTTCATTTTGTTGTTAGATAGCTGTGAATATTTCTGCCTTGGATACCACAAAACTTGAGATTATAAAGAAAAGTATTGAGAATACTTTTCTGAATCAGGGTTATGTTAGCTGGTTTTATACAGATGGTAAATCACTCTCCAAACAGAAAAGAAGCTGTAATGTTTATTTTAAACTTGTGAAAGTCTTTCTCTCTGTCTTCCCTACTAGTTCAGAATCTCAGAATTTGCAACAGGGAAACTAGGAAATATCCTATTACAGAAAATCTTCCTTTGCTGTATTAGAATATCTGTCTCTCACTGCTGTCTCTAGAGAGCTTTTTTAGCCTTGCATGATAAATTAGAACTTCCTTAAAAAAATGCTGTTGCTGTTTGATCATTTTTAATACAAAGACCTAATTCAGTATTTCAACTGTAAATGTGGAAGACTTGCAGTTTTATGTAAGTAAAATCAAACTAATGTAATGTAAATTTGACAAATCTTCCTTTCCAACACCCCTGGATCTCTTAATGTGTATATTCATGATCTTTGAAACTTTTGAACTTGCATTTTACAGCACACATTTCAGCATTACAATGTTTGAAAAAGGAATTTTCTTAAAAATCTCATTTCACAAAGTAAATAATAAAGGTGATCTGGCCTTGCCTGACATAATAACCATGCCCACATGTTTATTGTTCTGTCTGGAAGTATTAATATGTTCAGTTTACAACCTATCGTTCTACACACAGATTTTTGCTTAGAGAGAGATACTTACGAAATCCAGTACTTTCTCTACTGCATAAACTAAAGATTTTAATCCACTATGACTATCATTGAGTCTGCAGTTCTTTGCAAATGTTATGTGTGAAACAATGATTTGCTGGGAAATTAGGGAAATTACATTGCCTTTGATTTTTTCTTTCTTTGAAATCTACAAGCATTTTTATCTTTTGATTACTTAATTTAGCATATTTTTCAAATTATTTAACATGCAGTATCTTTCTCTTCCCCTGTCCCTTTATTTAAATCAACTTAATTATTTTTGCATGGAAAATGCTTTATCCAAAGATGAAAAAAATCTTTCAATTTCTATGCCAACAGGCACAGATTACATAATAGTGAAAATGCAGATAAGGAGTCCTTCAAAAAGTGTAAATAATTTGCGAAAGCTATTTTCAATATATTTTTAATTTTTTTTATTCTGTCAGGACTATGAATCTTTTAAGCTATATTAACTCCTTTAAATAAGATACAGCCTAAGTTGTACTACAAATTGTAATGGAAATTAATGCAACAGGCACAATCTTAAAACAGTTTTAATAATCCATTGTAGGATTCATTATTTAAACCAGAAATTCTTCCTACAGGACACTTTTGGGAAAAAAAAATCTACAGAATAAAATAGGGAATAATTACTGGAACAATGTTCATCTCACTGCAAATTGGTATTCCTTTTTCTCAATGCGCATGATGATGGAAATTATATTTACTCCTGTCCTCTATGAGATTTAATAAAAAGTACAATTAAATTGCCTTCTGTTTGCTCTGTGCTTCAATCCAGCTGAAGAGTGTGTCCATCAGCTCTATGTTAATTCTTTCTACTCCAGAACAGTAATGTCTGAGTTGGCACCTTATGTCACCATCAAATTCTGAATGACAAATTGGAATTACCTTATTGTTGGGAAACCATGATATTCTAATTCTCTCTTTCTTTTTGGTTTTCCTTTTTCTCTTTTTCCTTCTTATCATTCATCTTCATTCATTCATTATTAATCTTCATTCTTCATTTGTTCTGCCTTCTGTAAACAATGTGTACTTCACAATCGGATTGCTCCTGCAATTCAAGCAATTATGTCTTGAGTGAAAGGAGTAGCTCATATTGGACAAGAAGACTTTCTTGTAGCTTTCAATTTCTTTTTTCCTTTTTAAGGCAAGACATGTTTGATAATGGTTAGGAAGATCTTGGTACTATATCATGGCATACTATGACATAAGAGACAGTCAGACCAGGAACAAGTATCACACATTTCATGGGCTACATGCGCTTTGAGCCTGGTTGTAGATCAGCATGTCTCCAGTAGGCTAAAGAACCTACCTTGCATAAAAACACTGGGGTGTTACACTCTTGGCCTTATACTTCCCTTAGCTCTTTAAGCTGCTTAGATTGATAGGAGCACTCTGTGTATACCTGAACTATTCCTAGTGATAAAGATTGAGTTTCTGACCTGGTCTGAATGAATACTTAAAAAGTATGAATTTTAATCATGTTTGTATTCCATAACAAATGCAGATTCCATTCTCAGCTAACAGGAATATATACGCTGAGTCTGCTCAAGTATTGTGGCTAAACTTTTAGCTACTAACATACTAATGCTCTACAGACTCCCTACTATATGAGTACTCAGGTTAGTAAAGGAAAAAAGTTCCATATTCCCCCCTCTGGTACACCAGGCACTTAGTGTTCCAGCTGGTATGTGACAGCCAACACCGAAGAAGTGGGAATTGCATTCTGAAAAAATGCTTAAAGGGCTTTATAAAATACAGTTCTTTGAGCTGTTTCCTTTGTGTCTGCTCTGCATGTACAGAACATGACAAAACATTTCGCCTACCTGCAGGTAGAGCTGAGCACCTGAATGCAACACTATAGGAATGCACTTTAGCCTCATGATTTTAAACTCTTTAGACTGTAGGCCATAGGCTCCTTTACATATCAAGGAAGATGGTATCTCCCAGAAAGAGCCCTTGCTCACCTAAAAATCTGGGGAAAAGATAGTAGTTAAAAAGTATGAGGCCGTTTGATCTCATGTAAAGGACAAATATATCAACATAGCAGAGGTTATTTGATAAACTCAGCCTGATGCAGAATGGCTGACCCCCATTATCCTATGGTTTCATGTTATGAATGTCTTTTAACTGTAATTAACATAGACAAATATTTTCTTTCTTCTGTTGCCACAACATCATTGTTATTTCCAAAAACATGCCATGACTAAGACATTTTTATGTTACCAATAGATATGGCTTCAAGAATAAGATTTATTCATTTATTAATAATCTGATAGCATACTAGGTAGAAGATGCTATTTTTAATTAATCCATTATCTAAATATGTTTTCTGTTGTTCAGCACTACATCATAAATTATAAAATATCAAATGGTAATTTTGAGTTTTATCATTCAAAATAATGCTATACATTGTAGTTTTATCCCTGATAATATGGTAATACTTCAACCTTTCTTTTTTACTGCAATCATGTCCAATTTGATTATTATGGTACTTAGTAATTTAGATACAACTATTTTGAAGTGATATTGTGACTTGACTATACTTTTGCATGTGCTCTAATGTCTTCCATCTGGACTGCTGTCTCCTCATGTTTAATATCATGTGGCAAGGATACTAATATTGGATTGCCTGTGACCACCTGCAACACTCTTTTCTCTTGGAATATAAATTATGCAGCAGGAAACTGCTCAAAGTTATCTCAACAGGCTTTCTATATTCTTTTAGGAATGAACAGTTCTATATTATTAGTTCATATTTTAGTTTGTATTATTAGTTTCATATTTTAGTTTATATTATTAGCATCAATGATAGTGATGCTTCAAGTTTTAGCTTTCCTATTTTCCAGATTCTGTACTTCTTTGGTGTGGAACTCTGAATTTCACATTAAGTGTTGGCAAGTCTCTTCACAGGGTAGTTACACAAGACAATCCTTTTCCAGCCTGAGAACCAAAAATAACTGTTGCAGCCTCAGGCCCAAAAAGCATAAACAACAACGAATTGACAATAGCAAACCAGGAGGATGGGACTTCATAACCTAAAGCTGTAATTGGACAGTTAACCCCAATATGTAAATGGACCAAGACTTAGAAAAGTGTGAAAACTCGTGACCAGTTGTCCATCTTGGGTCTGTCTTGGGCAGAGCCCCGGCCAAGTTCTTGTACTGCCCAAGGTGTATCCTTTTAATTAATAACTTCTTTATTTCTTTAACTCTGTCTAGTCTCTGTTCCAGATCAGCCTTTCTAGGCATCAATAGCAGCCCACTAGGATCAGCAGTCATGCAACCAGCAGCATGGAAGCTTGAAGTATTTATGCAGATATGTATAAACATATTATAAGCATCACCAGTATACTCAGGAGAGCTTTTTTTCATACCTTATGGACCTTATAGTGTTACAGTAGTGATGTGGCTTCAGTGTTTTCTAAACATTGTCTGATATTTCAGCTATAATAAATGAAGGCCAGAAATTCAGGCACTGTTTTTGCATGTTTGTTCCAAGATCACTTTCATCACAACCTGTGAAGAAGGAATTCACCTCAATAGTCTTACTTGCTACATATCCCTTTCCCTGATCCAATGACTGTGCTAGATGACTTTTAATTACAAAGGTTACTTAAACTGTGTGTTCACTGCTAATGTTTTGCCATGGACCATCACTCACTTTTCCTTGGAAACAGAATTTTTATTTTGCTATATTTTCAAAGACATTTTGTTCTATACATAGGAGTTTGGGAAAGATGTCTGTGTAAAGCATATGACTTCTGTTTAATGCCTTCTTTATTTAGAATGTGTTATTTCACTGAGAATTTGAAAGGTTAATTGTATACCCACAGTGCATTTTTGAGCCACTGGGCAGTCAGAAAATGTTCTTGATCTTTCTGATACAGGATGTTTTTTGGCTGTCCTTTGCTATTATTTAGCTTTCCAATACAATTTACTTTATCTGAAAACATCATCAGATAGTAGTCTGATGTCTAGATAATTGATACAACCACTGAACATTATCAGGTATAGTATCAATATTAGTAAGGCCTTATATACTGGTAGGGTATTGTGTGAACTGTCCACTAATAGATTTTCAAACTCTTTGAACATATTATTAATTATTATTTACATTAATTCTTAATCAAAATAAGATGTAGATATAATACTGAGTGTATTCCAAAAGTTTTAGTGAATTGTATCTTTTCAGTTACAATTTTTAACCTTCTTATATATTAAAATCAGTTGGGTTTTATAAGAGACGTAAAAAAATATCATTTAACTTGCACTCATCTCTCAATTTTTTAATAATCTAATCCTCTAAGAATTTTCCTTTTTTCCCCTCAGGATTTAAGTCAAACTAGTAAGCTTCTACCTACTCATCCTTCTTTACCTTTTCTGAGTACTGACAGAGTTTTCTCTCTTCTGCTAACACCACTAGGTCAGGATTTTCTTAAGGATTTTATCATTAACATTTGTTTTGGGTTGTGAAACACGAGGTAAGAAGTTAGGAGGGTATTGATTAGGAAATAGACATTTTGATGATACATATTGCTTAATATCTTCAGCATCTTCACCATCTGGGAAAGAAAAGCAGGATGTATGGGAACAACATGAAGGAATGCAACGATGGATGATAAGGAGAAGGATGATCACCATTGGAACAGGATGCAAGTATTCTCAACCTCAAGGATACTTGAGATAGCAAGACTCCTTAAGTTCCTGGAGCTGAGATTAGACTGACCATCTAGCTTGGACTGTGACTAAAGGACTCATAAGGCAACTAGCATACGGAACAGGGTGGAGCTGGGGAATGAATATGCATGAAGTATTGTAAACTTAATGCATATGTAACCTTTTAGAAGATAAAAGAGAATGCATGCATGACTTTGAGGAATATATCCTCCATGCATACAGCTGCTGAATAAAATACATACCTACTTTAAAAGTCATTTTGCCTTTGAGTTTTAGGGTCTTTCTGTATGTCAGTTGCAATATGTAACCAAAAATGTATTCTATTTCCCATCAGTTCAAACCAGTTGGGGAGGTATTTTTTCTTTATCTCTCCTAAAACCCATTCCTCGTAACTCCAGGGGGTAGGCGGCAGGTGCCTTCTGCTAATGGGCCAGCTGTTAAAACCAGGTGGAGCAATGTTCCTTATCTCTTCCACAACCCATCCTCCCACCGGGGATATCTTCTGCTAATGGGCCATGAAGGCTCACCACATGACTGAAAACATTACATCATCCCAGTGTGAGATGCTCCACCCAGTTTTTATCTAGGTTCCTACCTAGATAAAAACAGACTCAGGAACACCAGGTAGCTGGTTTTTCCACTGGATTCCCAAAGGAGCTGGTTTTCCACTGGATTCCAGAAGAAGACCAGACCTATCTCACCACCACTGGGCCCTTTCTACAGCATCATCTTTACTCCAACAGAACCACATCTGTTACTCCAGGAGGATTTGTTTGGACTGCTTCCAATACCCTGACCAACAGGGTGTCAGGTTGTATTACTGACTCTGTCAGGGTTTCTAGGATTGTTTGTTTGTTTGTTTGTTTGCTTGTATTTTTAATATTCCTAATAAAGAACTGTTATTCTCATATCTTTGCCTTATAGCAAAATTATAATAATTTGGAGGGAACGGGTTTACATTCTCCATTCCAAGGGAAGCTCCATCTCTCCCTGGCAGATTGGTCTTTCCAAACCAATACATGGTTTTTGAGACAACTCAATTAAAATACATTAGTAAATCTTTTTAGCTTTTTCACTGACTTAGTGAATGACTTAAAACTTGTGGGAGGATTTTTGTTGTTTTTTTTGTGCAAAATCAGAGTATTAACTTATACCTCTGATCATACACCAATGATAAATTCTTGTATTAGACTACATGATGGTGAAGTGCAGAAAACCCACCTGATGTGTGTCACATTGTGAGACTCTGGGTAGGTAAGAATCTCAGATCTGTAACTTGAGAAAGGAAGACATGCAATTATGTTGCAAATTTGAGTAAAAAGAACAAAAAATTATTTCTAGGGTTGTTCTAGGCAGGCTAAAACATCACTTCTGTCACTTCTGAGAGTTTTCCATAGCTCTGGTAGCATAGCATTGCATGTACTGGTTTTTCTACGTTTATGTTATTGTTTTGAGAGGACATGGAAAAGGATAGAAATAACATGCTACTACCAGTAGCAAAATATTATATACCTGTTATAAATATGATCAGCCAAATTATTAATAAAATTAATTTTGTTGACAATTTGGAGCAGAACAATCGAGACAAGCCACAATCAAGGTCAATGTTGAGCCCAGGATCGACACTGGCTGAACCTTGGTTGCGATCTCTATCGCATCGCAACTCCCTGTCCACACCGTGTGCATCGGACGTCTTATTTTTATACTGTGTTTTGCTACATGAGGTTTGGGTTGCTGTCTTTTGCTCGAAATACATATTCATGAAGTCCTGATTTTCAACTGCCAGCCAGCTGAAAAGGTTTCCGGGCAGTACATAGTCCGAGATTGGTCATACAGGAACTTGGTACTGGAGGTGTAGGATACCTGTTCATGCAGACTTGATGTACAACTGCTGGTCGGCTGAAAAGGTTTCCAAGAAACTCCTGGTCCATGATGAGATTTATGGGAACTGGGCATTGAACTTTTTGAATCCATATTCATGTAGAGAACATAGATAAGATACATATCTAGTGTAAGGTCGTGGGTTGTTGATGAGATCACCGAGGCTTGAGTGTTCATCTCAGCCAGGTACACTTGTCTTTATTTTTTAAATTCCATGTTGTGAGTGTTGTTGGTGAAGGCTGCATTCCTGGATAATAGCCTCGAGTTCAGTTTGAAGTCTGGGACTTTTGAGACAGTCCGAAGAGAGTTTAATTTAAAAGCATATTGTGTATTTTATTACAACAACAAAAAAATACACAATAAAACCAAATTATATACCATATTTATCACAATACTTATTATAGTTAAAGAGGCAGTGGGATTCTTATAATTGTCAACATTTTTTGTTTACAAAAAAATGACTGATATTTATTTCCCTTTAGACCATTTGATTTGCTTTTATCTCACAATGAACCTAAATGAATGTTTAGATGAACTGTACTCCTGAATTCTGTGACCCTGTCTTTCTTCTTCAAGTGCTACCCATTTACATTCAAATGTTTTTCTATCTGCATTTTTCCTTCTAGCAAATTTTCCTTGTAATTTGTCTTGGCTTTGAGAAGTCCTATTGAAAGGCATTTAAAGAACAATGCAAACATCAGGCACAATCAACATGTGTTCACAAAGGGGAAACCCTGTATAACTAATTTGCTGTCCTTCTACAATATCTGCCTAGTGTGTAAACAGAAGGAAGTGGATATAATTTTTTCTGAATTTTAGTAAGGTTTTGGTACTGTTCCTTTGATACTTGTCCTTTGGGACAAGTTGACCAACCATGAGATGAGCAGGTACATAGTGTACTGGGAGAGGAACTGGCCAAATAGCAGAGCTCAAAGTGTTACGGAGAATGGAATTACATCTGACTTTTGACTAGTCACCAGTTACGTTCCTGAGGGATCAGCTTTGTGACCAGTTCTGTTTAATATATTTATCAATGATATAGATGCAGGAGTTGAATGCACTGTTAGTAAATCTGCTGATGATACCAACCTGGGAGCACTGTTGACTCGCTCAAGAAGCCTTGCTAAGAGATTTAGATAGATTGGGACACTGGGATATGATTAATGGAATGAAATTTATCAAGTCCAAATGCTGGATCCTGGACCTGGGATGTAATTATGCAGGCACAAATATACGGAGGGAGAGGAGTGGCTGGAGACCAGCCCTGCAGAAAGGAATCTGGGGGTGCTGGATACAGTACAAGCCAGTGGTGTGCCCTGGCAGCCAAGACTGCAAACTCCATCCTGACGTGCATCAAACACAATGCATACAACCAGCTGGTCAAAAGAAGTGACTATCCCTTTCACATAGGTATTTTACATATGAAATTTACAAACCCCACAGTAACAGAAATCTAATTTTGTATGTTAAATGAAATTATAAGAGTCAAAGAAAAAGACTGAATTAATGTGAATAATTTAAAAACTGATCAAATAAAATTGGGCTAAGCAAAAGAGTATCATAAATGAGAGAATGAGGGAACCAAAATCAATGTACCTAAAGTAATATATTAAAAATTTCCCCAGAATGCACTTTCAATAAAATACTGAGCAGCTGAGTTTTTTCATTTATTCCTCTTTTATGAAGTACTAAAAGTGTCTTTTTGGGCAAACCTGGCAACAAACCTGTCCTTTTAATTTCCATTCACTCAGCCATCTCAGTTGTTTGATCTTTAGCATCAAACACTCTGAATGAAAGCAAAGGTGTACTACTCACATTTCTGTCGTCACTGTCTTTGGCAGTAATCTATAGTATAAAAATTGGTTGCATAATGTTACTTATTGCTTATTTTTACCCACTTTCTTTTTCTGCCTTAGTTTTCTTCTTCTCTATCTCTGCCTTCTTTGCCTTTGTCTTTTGATAAAGAAAATTTGTTTAGTGAATGAAGACTATCACAGTGCTGCTGTGAGCCACAGGGCAAGAACAGCTAAAAGCAACCTCTTAAATCACCCAACCTTCTACAAGTTTGCAGGGTCTTAAAGGAACAGCCAAGACTGCCTGTTGTGCATGCTGTTTTGTTCCCTAGCCTTTTGTGTAATTTGGCTTGTTCAGTCTTGAGTGAAGGGAAGATCTGACTTCAACAAGGATGGCAGTAAAATCTACTTTTGACCTTCTCAGTTATCCATTGGATATAACTGATTCTGCCTCAGGGAAGGAACCAGATGACCTTTCCAGACCTTTTCTACTATAGCATTTTAAAATTTTCACACACACACAAAAAAAAAAAAAAAAAAAAAAAAAAAAAAAAAAAAAAAAAAAAAAAAAAA
>VWYO01009639.1:104161-159439 GCA_013400275.1 Rhadina sibilatrix | reverse complement strand
CAACATTTAATGGATAAAAATAACACAAAATTGTGTACTCTGACAAGATCCTTACGAATGTTTGTAAACTCCCAATTTTCCTCCAGAACTGCAGCAGTCCTACTGTATGACAGTTATAACAGGTATATATTGCCCCAAAAATATTTTGACACGATTCACAAAAGTTTTGTAAAGCCTTTTAAGTAGGTAAAAGATAAAGTTAAATGTAAGTTATTGTTAAGTGTTTATTAGCAAGAAATAGAAAAGGCATTCTTCCCCAAATTAGCCCAGTCTCATATAAGCAGTGATGCTTCCCTTAATACATAATTACATACAATACATAATTACAAGTGTGATCTTTATTTCAAGTTATTCCAAGGTTGTGATTGAGTTTCTCTGACCAAAGCCTTCCCAGTCAGGTACCTTCAGGAAAGCATACAAATTATTGGGAGAGCAAAATGGATAGTCAGGGGGACTGAAATGAGTTCAAGCCTAACCAGAAAGTGCCCAGAGAAGGTAGACAAATCCATATACAAACCTCTTTTATTATACATCCTCTGAAATTTGCAGCATAAGGAACTGGGACTATCTCATAATTTTGAAATGAAAATAACTGCTGTAAAAATGTATCACAAGAAAAATACAATTACCATATGAAGGCATAGAAAAACTCTGGCAATGACATAATGTAAGCAGTGTAAGCAATTTATTGAGTTATAAGCACAAGCCAGAAATGGCATTACCCTACTTCATTGCTAACTTGAGGAGTGAATGAAATACATAAAAAAAATTATAATTCTGAAATGTTTGTCTAAATTGCTCCAGAACACAGTGCTCAGTGACAACAGATCAAGGGTGTTGCAAGTATTAGCATTATAGCAAAAACATAAACTGATGAGACTTTTAACTTGTTTCTTTCATAAAATCCTATTTGACGGCAATAGAATAGAGGATGAAGTAGAGGACAATAGGTCAAAGACAACAAGAAGCAGTTAGTGCTGAGGAATCAAGGCAAAAAAATTGGGGAAAAAATCTAGAAAATTGAACTTCTCTGGACCTATAAACCTGATCTGCTTAAACCTGCATAAATACATACACATGGAATCTATAGATATCTCTTTAAATAACTGCAAGAAAATTACTTTTACTAATAGCACATGACAGCAAAACCAGATAGAATACCTCTATATATAACTTTACTACTTCTATATTTAATTGCAAAAAAGATATTAAAACTGTGAATGTAATAAAAATTCTTCATATGCTGTAAAACACTTGGAACCCAATTTTGTGGGAGGAAGATCAAATGCATGATACAATTTTATGAAAGCAATGTAGCTAACAGCAGTTAGTGCTGATCCCAGGGACATAAGATATCCTTGTTCAGGTGCTAAAACCTTCATTTGAAACAGTTCTTTATAGAAGGAATTGTGCTGAAGGACTAATTCTATTTTCACTTTCTTACTAATCAATATTGTTTCATCTCATTTCTTTCCTGAAGGTAAAAAAAAAATAAAAAAATCTCCTGGGTTGTGGATAATTACAATGGGCAAAGGAATAGTGTACGGGTTTATTGCTCAAATAATGCAGGATAGCAATAAATACCAGTACACTAGATGTGCTTTGCACACTAGCAACAATTCCAATAAAAGTTGAAAGTTTGAAAATTTGAAACTGATCTGAATAGTTCATGGAGAGCAAGTTAGCTGTTCTAAATTTAAGGAACAATTTCTTTTAAAAAGGATCCTGAGAGGGTAAAAACCACATTTCTTAATGTTTGTTATGGTCATTTAACAAAACAGGCAAATGCAACACAAAAATTTTTAAAACATAAACAATGAATTTAGTACCCAGATCTTGATAATCTATGATTCTACATTCTGAGGTACCTAAATACAGCTAACATGCTAAATATCTGCTCCTCTAACATTTTTAAAATAAGATTAATCCAAAATTAGTTTGGATATTTCCAATAATCTTTATGAGAAAAAAGGTTTGTCCCTATATTGTCTGCTCTTGTTTGAAGAGAATCCTGGGAGAGTTAATGTGAGAGCTAAATAACCCAGTTATGAATTATACAGAAAGAAGCTCTGATATATACAGAATTATACAGAATTCTACTCATTCTCCTGGAAATTCAAAGTGACTAATATTGATAGAATCATAGAATATTCAGAGTTGGAAGCCACCCACAAGGATCATCCACTCCAACGCTTACATGAGTGGCCCATCCAGTGATCAAATCTACAATCTATTAGCACCATGCTCTAACCAATTGAGCTAATCTCAGTGGTTTACTTCATTAAGCCATAGAACTGGCCACACAAATTCTCCTTTTTATTATTTATTTTGGAAGATAAATACAGTAACAGAGAGATAACCACCATGAACATCAAAGATTAGAACTTCAGTAACCTGTAATGCTCAGGTGAACTTCACCTGCAAGTCCTTTGGTATCTTCTAGGTCCTGGGGAGCAGCTTGAATGAACCAATGTTTGATGGATTCGTATCAACACCCTGTAATGTAAAGCAGCTTTCATCTTGGAAAAATGCAGAAAATTATGTAATTTCCAAAGAGTATAGTGAAAATCAAAAGGACAAATACTATATTTCAATTAATTTACTCTAGTGTATTCAAGAAGAAGGCACTGATATTTATATCTGTATTAACTGCTTAGTAACAGACATTCAGCTACACACATTTTTAAGACAGGAATCATTAATACTACCTGGTTAAAAATTAAAGTGTCTAGAGGAATAAAGAAGGTTATATTAATTCCATTTTACAGAGGTTGGAAAGATCTTTGATGTTTAGGAAAGTTTAATTTTTTAATCCATCTCTCTTTATTTCACCAAATCTACTGAAAATCAATTGCTTTAAAAACAATTTTCATCACTTGTATTGGCTCACTAATATTAAATTTTCTCACTATTTTTTCCAGTAACATTTTTAGGTTTTCCTAACACTCACTCATCTTAAGTTTCTATGGCCCTTATTCAGACCAAAGGTCTCTGGAAATGATAAACAATTGTTTTGTGATCCTCAAAGGGAAAAAAAAAATATATAAGCAGCTCACTTGGGCAATCCCTTCACTTCATATAAGACTGTTTAGATTTAGGACCATGGTTACTGCTCCTAACAACAGCTGTAAATCTAAGAGAATTAGTATATAGATATCTTCATCCATCACAGGTGAGAAATCAGTTGTCAGAATGGTCAGTCCTGTTTCCTTAGTGTAACTTGATTGAATGCCACATCACTTAAGGTCAAGGAAATTTAAAGGCTGCCATGAAAACAAGAGTGCTTACTTTCTCCAGAATTGTTGAAATGTAAAGCTTGCAACAGTCACCAATGTCCACATAAAGATTTAGTAGAGAAAAATTACTTGCCTTTTTTGTCTACTTATTGCTTGCTTATTTTGGAGAAAACTATAACCACTGTTTCTCTAAAAGAAGGAAAAAATTATAAAGTTTAAAATATCAAATAGCAGAAAATCTTAACGCAACCAATAGTTTGGAAAATGCGTACTGGATTTTTTGTTGTTGTTCATCCAATTTAAAGACTTCACCCTTAGCCTATCCTGTAGCTACTTCCCTAAATATTTCAAAAACATCTGACTTGGATATTGCCTGAACTTCATTAATACTGACATACATTCCTTCCCAAGTGCAATATATTTTACTATGCTTTTCTGATTTAATACACTTATTTACAGATTTTTCTTGAGATAATAAAGATCTAATTAGAGCCATTTCTCAGATAATCTTTGAGCTTGTTAGTCAAAATAACTATTAATAACTATGCTTAAATAGCATCTGATTTTAGAGAAGTTTGCTTTCTTTCAGCTTTTCTTAAAATTTCTTTGGTGAGGAACTAGAGTTCCAGATGTCATTTAAAAACTGCAATCCAACCTCTTGGGAAATCTGAAAATATTTTATCCAGATTCCAGGGTTTAAAGATCTGTTTTGTTTCGTTCTTACATCTTTATTGCCTTAATTAACCTATTAACTAAAGGGTTAATTATGGGATTATGACCATGATATGAAGATATAAGACTTAATTTTCTCAACATTGATGTAACTTCAGAATTACCAATGTGGCAAGTGTGCATAAAATCTATAATTTTCATAGGAATCTTATTTCGAAAATGTAAAAAAGGAAAAAAAAACTTACTTTCAAACACTAGATTACATAACAATCAGAAAAAATTATATTTAATTCTACGTTGTTTTTCTATAGCCATTTTTTATGATATGGTACTTTTATTAATATTCTTTACCATACTAATTAGTAGTAACATTGTGTAGAACACTGTGACTGCAGAATGGTTTATTACTAATTGTCATGAGTTCTCCATCCATTTTCTGACTCCAGAACTCTGAAAGATATTTCTCCTTTCACATGATTGCAATGCAAGGAGACCTGTCCTTAATTCAATGTGTGAAACCCCATTTCTTTCAAGTTAACATTTCAGGAAATAGAGTTGAAGTAAATTTTTTACTTCTTGCATATATGTCCACTTCAATTTGGAAGATTTATTTGTGATGTACCAAAAAAAAAAAAAAAAAAAAAAAAAAAATTATGGCTTTCACAGATTTCCAGATTTTCAGGCATCAACATAATGTGCCTCTTAATTTTTCAATCTTTGCAATTGGGCTATTTTATTCATGACAAAATGACTCCATAATTAAATTCAGAAAATCCTTCTTTGCTTTGTCCCATCATTGAATGGAGATATTTTCCTCAGATATTTTTGTTTTCCTAGAATTTCCTTCATGATGTGTATTTTTCTGACATTTTTAGCCTCCTTCAGAGAAGACACAAGCAGAGATTAAAGTAGAAGTGTGAAAAAAAAAATGTTGAATAGATGTATAGCTTTGTTTCACTGTAAAAGTTTTTATTTAGTTTCCCTCTCTAGTCTGTGAATGACAGACTGGTTCTTCAACACAGAGATCAGAAATGGAAAGATATTGAGCTGGTTAACCAGGTTTATGATAAGGCTTTTTTGTTAATTCATTATGTAGCATAATGTGGCTAAGTAACGTGTAGGGTACCTGGTGACAGTAAGCCATGATCAAAAGTAATGTTTTGATCGGACAGAGGTGTAAAAAAGCGTACTAAAATGGCTTCTGTTTTCTTTCTGCTCTTATCTTGGAATATCCTACTAGATATTATGCAATGATGAAACCATATTTTAAACACAGTAAAAGAGTTGACCTGTCTATCAATGGCTAGTATTCTATCCAAATTGTTGAGGGACTTGTTTCCCTTAGAAGATGTCTAAATTTTTTTTTATCAATAAAGATGCTAAACATCCTCATGAACCATATTTCAAAATGTAATCTGAGCTCTGGGAATGCTGTGGAAGCAACACAGGTAGATTCGGACCTTATTTATCCAGGATAACTCTAGATGATTTAAAATGGATTTAAAGCTCAGCACATATATCCAGCTTGGAATTAATTTTATAAGAAGTTTTACAGTTCTACAGTATTAATATCTGCTAATTAAATAAGTTGAACTCATAGCTTCTTTGGGGTATTTTTGTCACCTTGAAAAAAACATGCTCTCCTTGGGCAGGTAAAGGGTTGTCTGACAGTGATTTCATCACATGCCTCTCAGCTAACTGCAGTCTTCGCAAACTGTGCAGAATACAACTTTTAGTACTAATTTCAGACAATGAAGCCTACCTGAAAAAACAACTCAAAATAATGAGCCTTCAACTATATCTGCCCATCTCTAAATGACTAGATTAACCTGGAATGGGCTGGAAAAGGAAAAAAAAGAACAGAACACAAAACCAAACCAAACAACTGCAGACTTTTCTAACACATTTTTCTAACACAAAAATCTGGTGATGGTCATTGGGAGATGCCAGTGGTGATTTAAACCACTGAAATAATAGAAATAAAAGAACTATAAAGCAGTTGAAATGCAGGAGCACAGAAGCAAACATACAGGTGTGTCTGGCACCACGGGGAAAGCTGAGCCCACAAGGGAGAATCCTGTTTGGCACAGGAGCCCAACCATCAGCCAGGGCTTGGCATGTTGACCCTGGGTGAGAGTTTTGCTCCTGTAGTCTGTGCTGCTTTACTCTGGACCAGAAGGGCTGTTTTGTGCATACCACAGAGAAGAAATCTGAAAATTAACATCAATAATCACATCTTATATGTATTATTCTTAGCAAATATATTTTGGATTAGAGATCACTGATTATTATGGTCTGTGCTTGTAGCCACCCCTCTTAAAAATTGCAAAACCTTGGAACTGATTTTGAGGTATGGAGGAAAAACAAAAAAGAAAAAAAAAATTCTTGTAATTACAGCTAAAAAAATTACAGCTCAAAATGATATTAATAAAATTCATCATGGGAAATTTTATATCAGACTGTAACACCTGGTATGAAAAAAATATATAAATAACTAACCAGAACTCAAGCTTACTTTGCTCTAAAACTACAGCCATTATTAGTCACATGAATAATTCAGTCACTAAAATAAAAATGAGCATGCAAGTATATATGTGCATGTGTGAGTGTACATTTTTTCTGTCTTAAAAATAGTGTTACTGGAAATCTAGCAAACTATTCTAGTCTTAACTTCTTTTTGGTGGGTGTATGAATAGTTTAAGTTAGCACTTATAGGCTTACTATTAAGCATTATGTCATTCTATTTTTACCTATTCTGCACATTTAATTCAATGTGTATTTTCCCCATTCTCTTTTTTCTTATATTAGAAGTTTAGCCTTTGGGTAAAATAAAGAAAGTAATTACTTTTTGTCAAAATGCTGCAAGGACATAGCTCTGAGATTATGAAACAGACTTCATTAGTGGTGTATGTCTTCAATTTTTTGCTATTACTTTAGCTGCCCGGAGAGACCTTTAAAAATGAAACTTAGCACTAATGGACCTGAAATAATAATACTAACTGTAGCATAGAATCTTGTAGGGGTTATATTATAAATAAGGAATAGTCTTTCACATGAGTAATTGCCAAAAGTTCTACAAATGAAGGAAACTTGGTTTGGTGGTTTTTAACTGTAATTTTACTCAATGGTGGAAAAAACAGCCATACTGTTTCATTATTAGCAGTGGTTTCAAATGAAACACTACAAAGAAACTTTCAATATTAAGTTGTGAAATTATTCTGAATGTTCTTAGGGAGGGAAGAAATTATTTAATCCGATTGCTATAATTCCAAACTGTTAGATAGTTTGAGGATTTAATTTCTGTCTCAAGTTCTTTGCTGATAGAATTTGGTGACTGAGATTTAATGATATAACATTGTCTTAGTATTTCAATGAAAATGAAAAGCAAAATCATGCAAAAATAATTCACTTGAAGTCAAGTAGTTAATCTGTAACCACATCTATGCCCGAAAACCTGTGTTTCATTGTTAAAATTCTTAAGTTTCTCAAAGACATATAAGTCTCAGAGGGAAATATACCTGAAAGTTTAGTGTGAATTGATGGCTACGAGCAGAGATACATCTATGGATGCCCCCTGCAGAAGGGAGAGGCAGAGGAATCCCAGCTATTAGACCTCAGCATCAGAAAGGTCTCCTGGTGTACCTTCCATGCTGCCAGCAGTCCAAAAGCATTTCTTACTCTGATTGGTGTCAAACAGTAATCAGAGCTATTGTAATGAGAGGTGAGGGAGGAGTGAAGGACAAATGAGGTGGAGTGACATTAAGCATCCATAGGCAGGAAAATTGCTTCAGTACCTGAAGGCATACTTTGACTTTTTTCCTTACATAAGTATAGAATTAGGGCTGAATATGTAGGCTAGACAAACTTCAGGGTTTGTTGAGAGGGATGTGTTTTGTTGTTTTGTGTATTGGGTTTTTTTTTTTAAGTAGATTTGGACTCTGAGAAAGAACAATCTCTGCAGCCCACACAATTGCAAACCTTTACAAGTATATAAATAAAATTGTTGATTTTCTAGCAGCGCTTATTTGTTCAGCTGTCAGTTTTTAAGCTGCAGATTTGTTTCATTTTGTAGACAAAATTCATGTGACTGATAGACAATACTATTTTTTTCTTTTGATTTGGGAAGATCAGCTTTGCATGTGTATTTAACAAGTTCTTGGAAATGGATGAATGGTTTAATTTGTTTTTTCATTTCTTGTTGTCAGAAATATCACTTAAGTAATCCAACATAAAATCAATAAAGCTGTCAATCTACTCTCTACTACAAGTTCTTAAAAAGATATATCAGTGTATCTATAGCAGGAGAATAAAATCTGTTGCCTATCTAATCATCTTCTTGTTTACTTTTAGTGTTCATCTTCCTTCCCTTATCCAAACAGTTTTCTAAAACTGGAAACAGGCATGCAAAGTGACTTAAACTGGAGATACTCATCAACTGCAATTTGATCAAATTGCTGCAATCAAACCTGACTGACAGTTACCATGCACTGCATTGACTTGCTCTCATTGCCAAATGAACAATCGTTTATTAAAAGGATTAGTTGATTATAATGAAAGCAAGTTACTTCCAAATATTTTTTTAGGCTTTGCAAAGAAGACTTAAAAATTAATAGAAAAGGGCCTCCATGTGATTATCACAAGAACATTACAACTTTGCCTTGACCATGAGTTATGACCAAACAGCAAAAGATGCTGCATACAGGGCAACATAAAAGTGAGCTGACTGGGATGGGCCATGGCAGGGACTCTGGACCAAGCGGTGTCAGAACAGCACTACCTGAGACTGCTGTAAAGGTGTAGTGTGATATCTGCATTCTCGGACTTGATTGGTGATATATGCAACAACCCTCCACTCCTCAAGGACAGGGCATGGGGGAAAATGCATATAAGCAGAGAGCCCATGTCAGGGCTGAGCTGCTGGGCAGTTTGACACAGCGTGGCTGCAGTGATCACTGTGTTTCCTCAGGCTCCTCTATGTCAACCCACTGAAATGGTGCCATGGCTAACTCCCACTGAGTACCAGTTCTTTTGGGATCTCAGTTAGAAAAACTCAGGTTTATCTATTTTGTGTAAAGGATAGAAATTACAGCAAATATCACAGCAATCTTATGTCCTACCAAATGCTGGGAGTGGTGTCTGTTGCACTGCTGGATGAGAACCTGTGTTTTGACTACAGCGTGCTGCTCAGAGTTCCCATCTGTGGTTGAGGTGGTCAGCCTCACTGTTTCTCACATTTTTTAATATTTTTCCAAGTGAGGAAAGCTATCAATCTTTTTCCTGTACAATACCATAAACAACTTTCCATGGGGTACATGGAGGTTCACTTTGGACACTCTGTTCTTACATCTCTCCTTATGAATGAGCTGGTACAGGATGTAATTAGAGGCAATACATGCTGACATCAGAGTACTTGCTCAGTTTACAGAGCAGTCACTCAGGTACTAACACATAGGTCCCTACAACCAAGGCCTATGATTGTACCCTGCCTGTATTGAGACTGAAATCACAATCTACTTGTAAAAATGCCTTCCTCAGTGCTGCCCTACTCCAGTACATACATGTGCATACCTGTGTGTGTGCATGAATGCTGAGCTATTCCTGACACAGCCTTGCTTGGTTTACTTCATAAATCAATCTCAGCAGTGCCCATGAATAGGTGGTGGTTTTTTTGCTGCATACCATCAACTGCTGTTAAGAAGAAGGACTTTGGTTTTATGCTACAACTAGGCAAATGTTGCACTGTAAAGCAGACAATGTATAAGCAGGGGAAATAGAAAGCTATATGCTGCAAACCCTCACATTTTCACATCTGCGATCTATAAAACTGCATTCAGGCATTGTTGAAAATGAAAGTGTCTTTATAGACTGGGTATAAACAAAGTTGATATGTCCTTAAATTATTTTTAAATTCTATTATTATTATTATTATTATTATTTCATCATTTCTTAGATGCAAAACACTTTTAGCTGAATAGTTAAAACTTACATATGTTATTAACTCCATAAAATTCATTATTTCTTCATAATACAATTAAGAAAGTTGCAAAGAACATAACACAGAGTTACGTCCCATAAAAAATTTTAAAAGAAAAATGATTAAAGTCTAGCAAAAAACATAAGGAAGGAAGAAACAAACATGTAGTTACTGGAACTATGAGTGAATCAATCACTTGTTTAAAACAGAAAAAAAGGTTAATGTCTAACTTGGGGGAAATGGAATATTTTGATAGTTCAATAGACAACTGCCCCCCCTTTATCTCAGGCTTCAAATAATATGAACTATGAATATAATATCTTATATATATTATAATATAATATAATAAATTGCAAACACCCCCCCCCTTTGTGGTTTTAGTGAATGAAATGGTGGTTAACCTTCATAAGTTGTTGCATAAACTAAGTGCTCCTAGTAAACCAGTGGAGAAAACATTTACATAGATTGTGGAAACTACACAGCATCACTAATTCCTTCAGCTGCTGGTGACTTCAGACTGCTTTCACATTTATAATTTTTTTAAGTGGCCAAATTAAGAAAATTAACAGAGCATTGCCAGTTCAGAGATCTTAAATGATGCATTAAGGGACCAGTTAATGTGTGTGTATGTGAAAGAAAGAAACAACCTAAAAGTGGTGATTGAGAGTAATTTAACCCTACCACACGTCCTAGAATTTCTGTATCAATGAAGACAGCTTCTAATGATACCAGTGAAATACATCTATATTATGAAATCTGTGCAAAATGAGGGAAGTAGTACAAGATCAGTGTGGTCAGATGTCATGAGTTTCCTTTTTCATCTCATGATGCAAGTAATTTTCAGTCAGTACAGTAATGTGAGGCAGAAAAAAAAAGCAGGTTATTTCAAAAACCAATTTCAAAAAGCAATTTACAAGACTACAGAACTGTGTATGTAATTCATAAGTTTGCAAATTAAGAATGGATCAAACTGAGTGACATACTATACATTTTATTTGTTTAGTTTAGATGACAGATGACATTATTTTACAATTTAAGAAACAATACTTACATTGGAGCTTAATACAAGGTTACTTATTAATTTCAATTTACCATAGTTTTATCAGATATAAAATAATTAATAGAAAACCAGATTTAAATTGGTTATTAAACTGCTGTCTGATTTTATCAGATAAAAGCAGTACAGAGCAGATCATAGTCAAGACAAAACATAAAACAGTTTCTCCACAGCATATTTTTGACTAGTAATGCATATCAAAATTACCAAGTGGAGAGAAGTACTATGTACATGATATTGGCTGATATAACCTAATCTGTTAGGCTACTTCTTTGATCAGAAGGATGAAAAAAAGCTTATCCAGGGAAGAGTTAAAATGTATCTGTGATATCCTCTTGGCGATTTTTTTTTTCCCTGAATTATCTGAACTTTTTAACTGTTCACAGCTGATGTATTTGTCATAGCCAGGCTCTAATCTAGGGTGAGCAAAGCAGTTCTCCATACAGAATAGTTTAGTTATTATTAAATTTAGTTATGTCTGGATTCCTTGCATTATTTCTGATGTGTTCTGTAAAACAGAAAATTTGAATAAATCCAGAACTCCAAAAACCAGTAATTAAAATGTTGATAATGAAAAGCATGCAGTTATCTAAGATGTGACTTGACACAGTACTCCTCTAAGCCATACTTAGTATTCCTGGTTGAGTGTACTGTAACTATATGGCTTTTTCCTATTCTTATAAAGGAGCTCGTAGAAGAGTTATTTTCTATCAAGGAAAGACCTTCAGAACAAAGCAGAACAAATGGAATAGAAAATTCATTAATTTCATATAAAAATGTTCAAGAATTTGAAGAAGACAGGCCTAAGTCTGTCAGGAAAATGTCTTTGAGTTACCAGGCCTTTTCTTTACATAATGCTATCTTGGACCTGAGAAAAACATCCTGTATGAAAGTGATATCAAGACTAATACACTTGTCTTCCAAATCAGCTCCACTTGTAAAGGCAAAAAGAAAAATCAAAAATGGGATATTAAACCATGTCAGCCCTCTTATTAGATGGTGAAAGGGGAATTACTGGAATCAGAGTATTTTGGTGCAAATCTCAATTCAAGATGCATCCTTGGACTGTTAGAAGAGTTTCATGCTTATTCTATAAACTCAGTGTCTGTGAATAAAGACTGTTCTGTGCAATCTTTCTGTAGGAATGGCTCTCTTTAAGGATGAGATTTATCATAGAATCACTGAATGTTAAGGATTTGGAATGAACCTTAAAGATCAATTTGTACTCATTACTCCTTGTCCTATTGCTAGACCTTCTGACAGAGTCCCTCTCCAGCTTCCCTATAGGTCCCTTCAGACAGTGGAAAGTTGTTGTGAGGTCTCCACACAAGCTTCCCTTCTCCAGGCTGAACAGGCCCAGCTTGCTCAGCCTATCTGTAATGGATATGCTCCAATCCTCTAATCAACTTCATAACCCTCCTCTGGACTTGCTGCCACCATTTCATGTTCTTCTTATGGTGGGGACACCAGAGCTGGATGCAGCACTCCAGGAGGGGTCTCACAACAGCAGAGTGAGAGAATCACCTCCTTCAATCTGCTGGCCACATTCCTTTGCAGCCCAGGATACACCTGGCCTTCTGAGCTGCAAGCACACATTGCCAGCTCATCTCAGATTTTTCATCAGCCATAACCCCCAAGTTTTTCTCCACAGGGCTGCTCTCAATCCCTTCTCTGCCCAGTCTGTAGGTGTGTCTGGGATTGCCACAGATGTAGACCCTTGCACTTTCCTTTGTTGATCTTCATGAGGTTTGCATTTGCGCACCTCTCAGCTGTGTCAAGGTCCCTCTGGATAGCATCCCTTCTCTTCAGCTCTAAATAAAGGATTCTGTAATCCCTAAGGCTTCAGAAAAGGTTTATATGAATTTGGGTTTGGCTTAAGATATGTTGTTGAATTCTTTGCCTTTTTCTTTCTGTCTGAGAAAGACTTGGTCTTTTATGATAAAAACTAAGACTGTAACAGATGGATGGAAATTTCAGTGATAGCTCTATTCCCATAAATCACTATTCTATGTACAAGTTACTATGAAGAATAACAGGTTTTAACATGGAGCTAGGATCTTTGATGGTATAAATCCTCAATAGATTTATGCAAATTTATACTATTTGAACTTATTGTGCACGGACTACTAGAGAACATTTTCTGGCATGCAGACACCTCCATTTCATAGTTAAATTAACTTCACAATTATTAGGATTGGACTTATTCCCTAAAAAGCCCTAATGATACCTTTGCTGCTTATTTAAAGGAAACCACATAATATTAATGAAATTATGGTTATTTTTAAATGAAATGAACTTTATTGATGCTGGGAGAAGTCCTAATTTTCAGATACCAGTTTAGGCTCCAGCTGCTCTAGAACTCAGGAAACAAAACAGTATATTAATGAAATATATCAATAAACATATATAGTGAACTATTGGAGCAATAAAGCAAGTAATTAAAATTTCTAACACTTTTTCACTCTGGTAGTTCAAGTTGTAAAAATGTACCTAATAAAGTATTTTATTATTTCTGAAATCGTACATTTTCAAGTCTAGATAAATGTAAAAAGAAAACCTCTTCTAGATAGAAAATTTGATTGTAAACCAGCAATTAGCCAATTTATGTTTAATAATACTAATGCTGATATATTTTATTTTTAACCAAAAGCCCTCAAGATAAATGTCTTTTTTTCAAAGCTTGACCTTTCAGTCTGAACAGTTTTTAATTTTATTTTCTTCATGTAAGTGCAGGGGTTTTTTTGTGGAAATAACACCTAATAATTTTGACAATCTCAGTCATTGAATCACATGATGATTGAATAATTTTTGAAAACTTAGTACCTATGTTCACCCAGCTTAATTAGTCATTTTTAAGTACACTGTTATCAACTTACCCTTGTTTAATTTGAATTAAAGAAAACCCAAGCTTAAAAAATGTTCTTTATCAGGTTCTAGTGTTTTCAGTGATTCATTGTGGTATTTGTAGATTTCTCAGTCTGGCTACTAGGCTCATGATTGTACTTGAAAAAGAAGGAGTAAAACTAATTATGAAATAACCAGGACAAAAATGTATGAAGATACAGAGCTACAGATATATAGCAGTTTTAAGTTTTAAGCAGATCCTGAGTCCTGTGGGATACCTGGATTTCATGAAAGCAGTCTAATTTAGTATCGAACTGCATCTCCTATCAAAGTGCAAAGATATTATCAATTTATCTTATCATTTTATAATGAGATGTTCTACATTGAATTACTCTGTTAGCTGCAAATATGAATAATAATTAAAATTGTACTTTGGAACAGCAGTTTTATTTTAATTGTCTTGGTAGATTACTTAGCTAAAACATTGTTATTTTGATTGTACTATCTTTATCTACTTTTAATCCAGTGGATGGGAAAACATGTTTTTTCATGTTTTTTTTCATGATTGATTTAATAAAAAGTCCAGTGTAGAACTGTATAAGATCAAACGTGGTGTTAGCAGCTTCAATAAAAAGTCTAAGTCAGCACTGAGATGTACCCAATCTATTCTGTAACATGAACATATCAAGAGCCAGCCCCAAAACAATTTTGTGAGAATTGTGAACTGTACGTCAATGTCCTAGGTTACAATGTAAGATGTGCCCAAAGTCTGTATTCTATCACCACCCTCATGAACTGTTGAAACCAGGTGGGGCAGTGTTTCGCTTGCCCCCTCCCTTCGGGCTATCTCCTGTTAATGGGCCATCAATGCCTTGCCCCATGACTCACAGGTAACTCCCTCCTGGAGCTCTCTCTGTTTAATGGGCAATCAAGGACCCACTGCATGAATGCTGGAATGATATCAGCCCATTGTGAGATGCTCCACCCAGGGGGAGGAGCCAAGCATTCCCACCTGGATATAATCTGGGATTTGGGCCAGCACAGGAGCCTTTACTCACTGGATTCCCAGAGGACAAGAGCTACCAGACCTTTCTACAGGATCCTTGCTTTAACAAGACCCTTCATCTGGACTGCTACCACCACCCTAACTAACAGGGTGTCAGGTTGTATTATTGCATTTATTTTGTTTTGCCTTTTTTTTTTCCTCTCTCTCTTTTTTCTCCTATTAAATTGTGTTTCTGACTTGGAGTCTCACTGGTTTTGCTTTCAAATCAGCACAGTCAATTTCTTCCCATGGCTTAAGCAGTTCTAATACCCAGTTTTAGACAAGAAATTGCTCATCCTGTTGCTTTGAGAGTAGTCTTGAGCACAGCTGTGCAGGTAAACTTGCACAGGAGCAAGGCACTTCCTTGGACACTGTCCTTTGGTCCAGAATACTATTTCACTGCTGGCACACTGCTTGGGCTGGCTTTGGTCTATGCCTGCTCATACACACCCAGATAATACTCAGCCATATTAAAGGATATCAAAAGAGAGGAACCACAGTGAATAAGAATAATGAATGAAACCACCCAGTATTTACGGGGAGAGATTAGAGAGTTGCTGGCAATGCTTATCAATATAAGCAAAGCTTTTTCTGCTTCCCATCCAGTGACTATGTGTGCCAATAGAGCAAGACTCAAGTCTCTAGTATATACAGATAACTACAAAGGATGGTTAGACATAAAGTAAGAGGTCCATGGCACCAAATAACTTCCCTTTAGTCATTGTTTTGAATGAGTGCCTGTAACACACTTAGGTTTCCTGCCCCATCAAAGAAGAAAGATAAGAGTTTTTGGGATCATCTGAGCAATGTTCCTTTTTTCCCAGTCGGGGCATACAACTTAGAGGAGCTGGACCTTGTGCATTATTTTCAGTAATGGATATAGAAAGGGGGTTGGTTTTATGGCCTGCTTCTGAGCACTGTTTGACTCTATAAATTATTAAACATTCATGCTCACTTCACTTCTGTGATTAAAGGAGATATACTCCATTTACAGCAGAATAACTGAGATACAGAAAGATTAAATAGACTAGTCTCAAAGCCTACTTATGGCTGCTATTGATTTGAATGAGAATTAGATCAGGCCATTTGTGAATTTACTTCCTGAGAGAGTGTGAAAATCTATCTAAATCTATTTATAGAACTAATACTGTAAGCAAAGCATGTCTCTTAATTTCTGTATTGCTATACCTTCTTGAAAAAAATAACAATTTTTAAAATGCCCTAAATTACCTCCTATGAAGAAATACATCATATATATATGTATATATACACACATATATAAGTGTGTAAGAAAGTATGTTTCAAAGATTAGGTGTTCTGGAGCTGAGCATTACTTTGTGGTAGGCAGGTGAGCTTTCCTATCCAGCAAGACCTACCTCAGAACCAGACAGAGCCACCCCAACCACACCTCCCACGCATGAAGAGGTGGAGTTGTGATTCAAAGGTAGCTCTGATTTGTATGGGTGGAGCCAGAAGGGACCATGCCCAGCCCCACCTGGACAAAAACTACCCCCAGGGAGCTTGTCCCTGACAGATTGTGGGGTAATATGGAAGGGTTAGAGGGACAGGTGCTAGTGAGGGCCCTCTGCCACTGGCTCTGTGCTGGCCACACCAGAGCACGTCTGCAGTCTTACAGAGATGAGCCAAGGACTCCTGAGGTAACAGAAGCCAGAAGAGAAACACCGGGGAAATACCTCAAAGGAGTTAAGAGGTGTTCCTGTAGGAAGGCAACAAAACCAAAAGTCCAGCTGACATGCCTTCACATGAATGCACGCAGCGCGGGCAACGAGGAGACACTGGAAGCGCTGCTGGAAAGTTATGCCTGCATCTTGGGCTGCACCAAAAGCAGCAGGGCCATCAGATTGAAGAGGAGGATTCTGCACCTCCTCTCCACTCCTGTGTGACCCCATGAGGAGTACTCTGGGGTCCCCAGCACAAGAAGGATGTTGACCTGTTGGATGAGTCCAGAGGCAGGACACCAGTGTAATTAAAGGGATTGAACACCTCTGCTATAAAGACAGAATTGGGTTTGTTCAGTCTGGAGAAGAGAATGCTTCAGGATGACCTGTAGTCTTTCACTACCTGAAGGGACCCTGCAACAAAGATGGGAACATCTTTTTTTTATGTGAGAATGTAGAGACAGGACAAAGGGCAATAGCTTTAAACTGAAAGAGGGCATGTTTGATTTAGGTATTAGGAAGAAATTCTTTGTTGTGAGAGTGGTAAGGCACTGGAACAAGTTGCCCGGTTTGGGGGGTTAGATTTGTTTCTTTTTTACTTACAGAACTTTTTCCCATAAGTTGTTAGGAAAATAATTACTGGGTACTTATAGGTACTTAAGCAGAACAAAGGGGCCAAAGGAGAGGAGTTGTAGCACCTGGCTAGACTTCTTTTGTCTCTGGGAGTTTCTCTCAGAGGGGAGAGAGAACCCGAGTTTTGGGGCAGGTAAAGGGCAGGGCTGGGGGCAGCTTCGCTCTCTTGCTCTTGGCATTGGAGAGAGGATGGCCAGGCTGCTGCTCACTGTGGGAGGAGTTCACTGTCACCACCAAGTCCATTCCTGGGAAATCTACCACCATCTGCTTGTGTGCCCCAGAACTCTGAGCTGCCTCCTCCTGCCCTGCTGGAGCTGTCCCACTGCTGCCACTTCTTCAGCACTGCTTGAAGGCTTTTTGCTGCTGTGTGCCCCTGCACTGCCCTGCCGGGACATCCCTGCTGTTCCAGCTACCACCAACTGAGCTTCTGATCTCACCCACCAGCCCAGGATTTTCCACTGTTGCAGCTTGGTGCTCTTAGAGTCCTGCAGGGGCACTGAGATCAGACTACCCCAGGCTTTGTTTCACAAAGCCTCTCAAGGTTTTTCCTGGTTCTGTTAATGCTGTAATTGTTGTTGTTGGTTTTCCTTGCTATACATACTAGTAAAGAACTGTTATTCCTATCCCCATATCTTTGCCTGAGAGTCCCCTTAATTTTCAAAATTATATTCATTTGGGGGTGGAGGGTTTGAATTCTCCATTCCAAGGGAGGCCCTGCCCCCCCCAGCAGACACCTGTCTTTCAAACTAAGACACCCAGAGAAGTGTGGATGTCCCATCGCTGGCAATGTTCAAGGCCAGGCTGGATGGAGCTTTGAGCAATCTGGTCTAGTGAAAAGTGTTCCTGCACATGGCAGGGATGTTGGAACTAGATGATCCTCAGCGTCGCTTCCAACCCAAGCCATTCTATGATTCTATGATATTGGAGGAGTGGGGTGGAGGGAGGCTAGGGAGGGGTGGGATTCTTGGCTTAATTTGGGGGGAAAACAGATTGAAAATAAAACCAGAAAAAGTTCCGTTTTGTGAGACAGTAATACAACTGTGCTTGAAATTGCTATTTTGTAATTTTAAAGCAGTTAAACAATATTGAAAGAAACTGAAAAAAAAAAGAACTTATGAAAAACTATGCAAGTCAGAGAAAATTGAATTATATCAGTAGACGAAATGCTGAAATACATATCTTGATCATTGCTGTGAGTCAGATTACTTCAATATGTTAACAATAGTCCTTCTAAATTCTGAATCCTGAAGTTGCTCTGAAACAGTGAAAAAGAAAAAAAGGGTGTTTATATTAATTTTACAGTAAATCTGTTGAATCATTTTGTCTTCGCATAAATTGGAGCAGCTTCAAGATTGAAAGATCATTGCAAAGTCCTGAAGGCATCCCATAGGAAATGAAAAGATGGCAGGTTTCTGTGTATGTTTTTAAGCTATAATTATACAGGATCATAAAATGAGTTTCTTAGGAATTATTTTTGGTATATACAAGACCAGCTTTGATGTTTTTAACTTTACTTGACACAATTTAGTAGCATAGTTGACAAGTATTTTGGTGCCTCTGGAGATACAAGATTACTAGAAAGTATGCAGAACTGAGCTCTGATGATTACTTGTTGTATATGATTGTGCTGGCTTCAAATGTAAAAATAGATCATATTTGTGTGAAAATCTACTTTGATGAAAAATAGTTCTTATTATAGAAATGTTGGAAAGGTAGAATGGTAGAAAAAGATGGGCGTGAAAGCAACAGCAGTGTGGATGGATTCTTTCAAGTCAGAGAAAGACTAAATAATTAATTACTAAGTATATGGCTCAGATTAGAATTCTTAATAGGGTAGAAAGACTATTGCCTCCAGACATGATATACTTTTGGTGATTTATTTATAAATAGTATTATACCTTATTCTAATGTCTTAGTGAAAAGTCGTATGACATTATTATTTCATCTATAGTGTTTTAATCAAGTTAATGTCAATAGACAATTTCTATTTCAAAGTAGAAGTTTAAAGAAATTCTTGCTTCACTAACAAGAATCCAGGTGTGATAAGGATCAGTCAGGAGCAAATTCTGTACCTGAAATTCTCTGACCCTGTATTTAGGTGTTGCAAACTACATGGTTAGAAGAAAGTCCTGAGGGAACCAGCCTGAGGACTGATGAAACCTTTACCTTACAGATACCATAAGATATTAATTATATATGTGCATTTCAGTCGGTTTCTTTTCCCAAAGGCAGACATTGTTCATAAGTGACCCTGTGAAGCTAAATTGGACCCACCATTATAAAATCTTAGTTTCTAAATTTTGGAGATGGTTTTGCAATAGTTTCCAAATTAGGAAATTCTATTCTTTCTGAATCATTAAACCTTATGAAATTTTACTTGACAAGTGAAATATGAGTTGAGGATATCAGTTGATTTCATTCAAACATTAATGATTTTTTATTAACTGAGGGCCTGAAGTAGGTAAATTACACATAAAAGATGGCAAGCTAAAACATAATTGTGAAAAAGTCATGTTTATGTAAGAGACAACTTCATGAGGTAATTTATAATTAAAATTGAGCCCTGGCATTGAAGGTAAAAAAAAACCTTGTAGTGGGTTGACTCCAGCTTGATGCCAGACACCCACCAAAGCCTCTCTGTCACTCCCCTCCACAGCTGGCCAGGGGAGAGAAAATATAATGAATGGTTCATGAGTTGAGATAAGGATTGGGAGCGATCACTTACCAAATAATGTCACAGGAAAACCAGGCTAGAATTAGGGATATTGATTGAATTTATTATTAACAAAATCAGAGCAGGATAATGACAAGTAAAATAAGACCTTAAGAACACCTTCCTCCCACCCCTGCCTGCTTCCCAGCCCTACCTTGTCCCCCAGCAGTACAGGAAGATGGGAATGGGGGTTATGGTCAGTTCATCAGAGGTTGTTTCTGCTCCTGCTCAGGGAGAGGAGTCCTTCCCCTGTTCCATGTTGCGGTCCTACAGGAGATAGCTCTCAATGAAATTCTCCAGTGTGAGTCCATCTTCACAAACTACTGCAGTGTGGGTCACTCTTTTACAGGGTGCAGTTCTTCAAGGACAGGGTGCTCCAGGGTGGGCTGCTCTCTCCACATGCCTTTCATGGGGTCACAGTCTCCTCTTGGGCATCCACCTGCTCCAGTGTAGGTCGTCTCCATGGGTTGCAGGTGAATCTCTGCATCCCTACAGACCTCCATGGGCTCCAGAGACACAGCTGCCTCACTATGGTCTTCACCATGGGCTGAAGGGGAATCTCAGCTCCAGCACCTAGAGCACCTCCTGCCCCTCCTACCCTGACCTTGGTGTCTGCAGAGCTGTTCTCACATGTTCTCACCCTGCTTCTCTGGCGGCAATTACATAAATGTTATATTTTTTCTTTTCCTCCTTCTCCTTCATCTTGTTACCACATAGGCACTGCCACCATTTCTAATTGGCCCAGCCTTGACCAGGGGCATGTCTTTCTTGGAGCCATCTGGCATTGGCTTTCCTGGACATAGGGGAAGCTTCTGGCAGTTTCTCACAGAAGCCACCACTGTAGCCCCCTCCATTACTAAAACGTAGCTGCACAAACCCACTTCAACCCTGCAATGTCAAAAAAGTACAAATAAAGTATTTTTTTTTAATGAGAAAAAACCCTTACAACTTGATAGTTTTAAACCAGCATGTATAAAACATATTTAACATGTTTTATCCCATGTCGTTCCTAAGATCTTGCTAGGGAATTAAGTTGTTGTAAAATTTATAGTCACTTACTACATCTCTTCAGCATGTGGACAGGTATCCATAGTCTTAGTTAAATTCAGGGATACATAAATGAAACTCTTTCATTAGAAATTATCTCCTGCATTTAATGGGCTAGTAGGAAATTCTTCCCTCCCACAGATGGATTTTTGATACCTTTGAAGAGAAATTTTCATCTTACTATATCAGATTGTAAAAATAATCGTTAAGATTATTTCAGTTCCAGTAAAGCAAAATATATTTATTTTTTGCACTGTATGAACATAAATGTTTTAAAAAGTACATGACACAAATGCCTGAAAATTATATATAGCTTGTTCCTGACACCTGAAATTGTTGTGAACCAGATTAGATGACACCATAAAAATTCTAAATAACTTCAGGTTACTACAATGTGACTAATTTGTTTTGTGTGTAACTTGGGTGAAACACTTAATCTCTGTTAGCTATTTTTCTTTATCTCTAAGCCTGACCTGTTTTTCTGTCACAATAAACATATTAGGGTGATCTAAGGCTAAAGGTGCTGCAAAGTGCCTAAGATACACTGTCTTTCTTCAGAAACAGAGTTATGCATGTTTCCCTCCAAGATGCCCCCTTTAAATGGTATTTTTCATTAGCATGTTAATTTCTTTGCTAGGAAAAAAAGTACATCTGTGCATCACAAGATATTGGCTTAGTTTTGTTAGTTTTGGATGTTTTGTTTTGTTTTGTTTTTGTTACGTACTAAACTAATGATTGGTAGGCTATGACACTGGGGCATGGGAGAAATGCTTTCTCATCCTGGTCTAGCTTTCTGATTGATCACTGGGAAGATATGCTCATCTGAAAGATTAATTTTCAAAATCTGCAATATATTGATTACAACTTTGTGATAGAGTGATTGATTTAAAGAAATTATATCAAGTGTTTATTCAGTTTTTCAAAAGAATTGAAAATTCCTAATACATTCTTGGCAATCTCATCCTGAAATTACTTATTTACAAAGTGTTATCATTTGAATTTACCAATAGTTAAATGAAGGTGAGAAGAAATATGGTTAAATTTTCTAACTACTGTTTTCCAGAAAGTTTTGCTACAGGGTATTCCTCATTTAAACAGAGGACATGTTTTATTCATGAAAATGCTTTTAAAAATGCATTACATTGGGTTTATATAATGACAAAATTAAGCATGACTCTTTAATAGAACTATTCTTCCTGAATGTTAGGGATGGTTACAAAGATCTAACACAAACTTCTCCACAAGGCTGAAGGAAAAGGTTATGTACACAGTGGCAATTTTGGTATAATTATGACACTGCTCTGAAAAAAATGGCAAATCCGTGGCTACCCTTGAATATATAGACCTGTAGCAGCAGTGGACATCCAAACTTACGGAAGACTGTGTTTCGAAGACTTCACTCCTTTACCCTCAGAGTTCCCAACTGTGGGCAGTTGGGTATTTACTGTCTTTTCGGTCTATGCTGTCCTGCACAACACTGTGAATACAACCATGGGAGAACACAGCTTTGCTTTGCAAAGTTCTAGGAGTTTATGTAGCCTTAGAAAACAAGATCCTTCAGCCTGAGTACATTGCCCCAGTTGAAAGAAATGCAGAAATGCTTAAATGTAAAGTGAAATTAGGAAAAGTTGAGTTCGTTTGTAGCTGCCTTTTAATGCTGTCTTATGAAGGGAAATAAAGAATAACATCTTTGCATCAGCTTCTCAAATTTTATAGACACCCACTCATGACTGATGTGGAATCTACAATGGAAGTTCTATTTTTTTACTAGTTTTGTCCTTAGTAGGTAGCAGGGTAGGTTTTTAGATTGATTTTGGTCCTGAGGATAAGAGCATCCCAGGTATGCCTATGGTGACTGCAGTTCATTAGGCTGCCTGACTAAATCAAGCAAACCAAGTTAAACTCAAAGATGTGGCAGAAATGTGCAAGACTTACAGTTGGGCTGGAACACCCAAGGCAGTAAAAGGTGGATTGGGGACAACAAAATGTTGAAAAACAAAGGAAGAACAGGGTAGAGAGCCTGAGTTTCATATGAACAGGTGTCTGGTCAGAGGGCTTCCCTCTGACTGTGTCTTGTGCTTGATCACTGCAGTCTGTCCTACAGTCCAAATCAGTACTGTAAATAATGCTGCCTGTATGAGTGTGCTCTCTAGTCAGATCCTCTGTGTGAGGACAAATGTGTAGCCAGACTAGCAGGTGAGAAGGGTAACAAATCTGAGTACCAGCAATTGGACTGAGAGGTCATGAGCTCAATGGGTGTGATAGTTTTGTCTGGGATAGAGTTAATTTTCTTCATAGTACCTGGTATGGGGCGATGACTTGGATTTGTGCAGCAAACAGTGTTGATAACCCAAAGATATTTTCATTATTGCTGAGCAGTGTTTGCACAGAGCCAAGGCCTTTTCTGTTCCTCACACACCACCCAACCAGTCAGAAGGCTGGTGGGAGAGAACACAAGGAGTCTGGAGGGGACACAGCCAAAACAGCTGACTCCAATTGATCAAAGGGGTGGCCTACACCATAGGGCATCATGCTCAGCATATAAAGCTGGGAGAAGGAAAAGGAAGCAAATGGCATTTGGAGTGATGATGTTGGTCTTTCCAAGTCACTGCTACGAGTGATAGAGTCTTGCTTTCCTAGAGATGGCTGAACAGCTGGGAAATTGTGAAAGAATTCCTTGTTTTCCTTTGCTTGCATGTTCAGCCACGCCTTTTAAAATGTTTCATTTGTTTGCTTTTAATTACTTTACCTCTTAAACTGGTTTTATCTTAACCCACAAGTTTTCTCACTTTCATCCTTTCAGTTCTCTTTTCTCATTCTGTCGGGGGGAAATGAGCTAGTGGCTGTGTGGGGCAGTGTCTGAAAGTCTGAATAATTCAATTTTCTGCAGCTAGCTGCCAGAGGGGACACGGAGGCTGCACTTATGCCCACCTTGGCATGTCTGTGCAGAACCTTCTCTAGCAGAGTCAGTATTAACATGTTTTGACTGTGCTACTGTTAAGTGTCTCCATGTGCTAGTTTTAAGACCTTGTTTGCTAAACAATCTAATGTTTCTCAGGTAGGCTGAGATGTCTGTAGCCATCTTTAATAACTAAAGCCTTCTCCTTAATGAATTAAATGGAGAAGTTTTCCCAGTTAATTACATGTGATCATAAAACCCTGATTTGAAATTCACAGGTGATTCCACTTTTCAGACACAGTAACTGACTACTGTATATAGTAAGGTATGATTTTGGTTTTAAATTGTTCCAGTGTGAGAATATTTGTGAGATTTCTTCCTCCTTGCATAAGGCATATTTTACATACATAGGAACAATGATGCAGTCAGTCTCCTTCATTAGGCTGTGTGTACTTTCATGAATCATAGAGGCTTGACAATTTCCAAAGAAATGCAGCTGAACTTGGTAAATTACCTGGGGGAAAAAAAGATCGAATATGTGAAGTACTACCCCCCTTCCTGCCCCCCTAGCTGCTGTACTAGCTCAGATTCTGGGGAGCTTTGTGGGGGTAGGCTTCAAGCATAGGGTGAAAGATCCAAAAGAGGTTCTTACCTCAAGGGAATGTTCCAAGGCTTTATTCTTGAAGGAGTCCCAGGGGCAAAGAGGACGAACAAGGAAGAGCATGGGTTTATTTAGACTCTCTGTCCCAGGGTAGATAGCTGGCCATGAGCCAATTGGTCAGAGATAGGGGAAAGGTAGGGTTAAACTAAGAAAGTTACAGCTTCAGGGGTCTCTGGGGAAAACCATTCCCCAAAGGGATACAACAAATATGCACATATGGACAAGATAACATGCTCACGTAAGCCTCAGTTCCTGATAAAGTAAAGGTAAAACTCCTTAATGGGACATTCTTACTTCCACTCTACTCCTGGTACTCACTTCCTGTCAACAAAATCAGCTTTTAGGCATAAGACTGGAGTAGCGTGTTCAGAATAGCTCCATGATACTTGTTCTTTCATATTTTCCCCCATAAGAAACATGTGACAAACACTGAAGAATGTTTTCAAAATTATCCTTAATATTTTTTTTTTACTTTTTCATGGTGGGCACTTTTCTGAATTCACAGGTTACTTAGACTTCTCAGTTCTCAACTTTTAAATCTTCATATTTGAGTGCTGGAATTCCAACACTGGACAAAAAATGGCCTTACATTACAAGGTAATGAGTTTCCACGGAAGTCAGTGGAAACTCTTTTTACTCACTGGTTCTAAAAGCCTACCACTATAATACAAGTGTTTAAATTGTTATGAGAGACAAGATTCTTAGAAGTACCTATGGGACAATGTAAAAATTTCATTGAAAATTATTGAAGCTGGTAATTTAGTCTCCTTTGAAATGCCCACTTTCAGCAATCTTTTTAAAGTGAAGGATCTACCATTTTTAGGTTTTTGGAAATTATTTCTTTTCACATAAAGAAACAGCATATAAAAGAGGTGGGAGAAAGTTATGAAAAAAAATAAATACTATGCCTGTGTTGAAATACATAAGCATGTAGTCATATAAATATTAAAAAATTAATTTGTTTTATAATTACTGATAGGAATCCAAAAATGAGCTCTGTTTAAGGAAATCTTACATAGAATTTTAATTTTCTAAACATCTCTTAAGCCTCCTGAGTCTGAGGAGAGAATTTAGTCCATGTCTACACATTTCTGAGAGGGTTCTGTAACCTCTAAGGCTTCTCTTATTAGCATAAATGTCATTATCACCGTTCTTAAAAACACATGAACACGGCTTTATTTTGAAAATTACTTGATTCTATTGGAGGAAATCATGAACAATCTGAAACCAGGATCCTCAGAGCATGTAGGAATTATTTCTCCTAATCCCTGTGCCTTCTTAAGGCAGTAAATAGTCAGTTCAAGCATTGTACTTCTAGAATTGTGCAGAAAGTTAGTATGAAGGAATTTTTAAATGGTTCATTCAAATTTGTACCAAGTAAAGTGTTACCTGAATAGCAGAACACACATAATACTACATGCAGAGGAAAAAAGGAAAGAGCAAAAAGAAAGGACCAGATGATGCTATTTATTGGGCACTTTGGTTCTGCTCAAATTCTTGTTTATTTATTTATATCTTCTCATTATACTCCTTCCAACTGTTTCTTTAAGGATGGATTAGGGGTCTTTGTTTCAAAGACAAAATTATTTAAAATATTGTTAATATTTTAAGTAAATTTTGTCTCAATAATTCCAGCCTGGCCCAGCAGTTAAAAGTCCCTACAAGGGCTGTTCATGTAAAAATTACATGTAGTACTAGCATATTTTCTATCCAGACTTATCAGTTTTCAAATTAACAGCATTAAAAAAACGGCCAAGAACTGAACAAAGACAGAATTTAAATAACTTTTTCTCCGTCCTTGACTTGGCTTAGAGAGAGTTATAGTGAATATGTTGTATTAATACCAGCTATTCTGTGTCAGAAGCTTCCATTTTCTAAGGCTGTTAACAGGAGATTTCCAACTGCAGCCAGTTTGCCCAATAACTCTTTTTTTTTTTTTTTTTTAAAGAAAACATATTAAAAGAAAACCCTTGGACTCTCTGGCAAATAGAGTAGTTAGAGTAATTTACTGTTCTCTGATGTTCAACAGCTGCATCACATAAAGCATTCCTCATCCCACTGGCAGAGAAATAATCATGAGTTGTTCAATCAAGAAAGGTCATTCTCAGCTTTCAGGAACACATTCTGCTAAATTGCAAGTGGTAGTGATTGGCCCTAAATGAAATGTCTTAACAGACTTAAGACATTTTGTAATTCCTTAAATACAATCATTTCCAAATTACTGGATTTGAAAATCATACTCCCAAAAAACTATTCCTATATGTGAAACAGTGTCCTGGGGAAAAAAAACAAACAAACAAAAGAGATTAAAAAGGTAAATATAATATTTGATTAGCAAGGCTCAAAATATGTACATAAAATTATTAGTGAAAAAAAAATCTTTTGCATGCTTGTGTATGCACACTTGTACATAATTCATTTACATTCACAGAGCATTACTGATCCTTACCTTATAAACAAATATTCATGTGTTCATTCTCACAGTATGTATGTACTTTGGAAAATAAAATTTCATTTTGCCAGAATCATGATAGGTGCTCTCAGAACATGATGAGACAGATCATGCATGCATGATTATAATGGTAAATTTAGGATGAGGTGGCTGAGAGACCAAGCAGTACCACCCAGTGACATAAAATCTAATATTCATGGAAATAGTGGCTGAAGGGTGATTTCTGGACAAAAGCTTATGTTCTACAACACAAACAATATTCTGCAGGCTGTTGGACATCCATGAATGTATTCCCACTCTTTATCCATTTATTGCTTTTTAACTTTGATTGTCATAGTAAAATGTCAACAGCCTCATTCATCCAAAGCAACCCCAGACCAATCTCTCTGGTTTCCTCCATATTTGAAGGGCATTGACAGGGTTATTATCCTCTTCTGGCTTCCTACCCCAAATAATTTACAAGGATATAAGAGTACCTCTGGAGTTCACTGTCCTCAGTGTTATAGTTGTCAGTTGTAGTCTGGCAGATACAGTCCTGATAATTTGGGCAAATCTTCCATATAACTTCTTCTGCTTTCCTATTCCAGCATCAGGTAGAGTTGGGCAGATAAACTTTTTTTTATTCCGAGTTGTGCTTTTGTATAGGCATAACTTTGTGATTCCAAAAGCTAGGAATTCTCTAGCTGACTACTTAACCTTGCTAGATAAAACATTGTACAACAATATCTGCTTGTGACTGGGAATGACAAGGTTATAATTTCCTTAGTTTCGCCTGTAAATCAGTGAAAAAAACTGTGCAAGGATGATCATATTCAAAGGATATTTTTCCAAGAGGCTCAGTTGATTTAAAACTGTAAACTAGCACAGAAGGTTTTTGTAGTTTATTTCAAAAGCATAAACGAAAAAGGTGAGGGGGCAGTACTCCTACATTCAATAAAAGTGATTTGACTGAAACATAATTGAAAAAGAGTCTGAGTTTCTTAATTCAAGATGTGTCATACATCTAAGATTGGAATTCAGTACTATTTTGGTACTCCATTGGTGTCTTTGGGCCAATTGCAAAATTTTGTTCTGATGATAGATTACTTTTGCTGTATGATTAGCGTGTAATTTTTCTGAATCACTCATCATCACTTCATCCTTCTTATATGTCATATAAGAAGACCAAGAATATAAATTTTGTATCTGAATCACACTCCTGGTACCAGGTAGCTAGTTTTTTTAGAAATTTGTTAGAAACTTCAAAGTAGGGTCTCTCTATCTGATATAGATACTTAATTCAAACATTCAATCATAAATTACAGCCCTAAGAATTCAAATGTGTACTCTGCTAAATCTAAAAGCCCTTATGAAAGGTGTTTAGAAACAGTCCAATTATTCAAGTTTCTCAATATTGTGTATTTGAAACAAAACCAATTGCAAAAGTTGTTGCTTAATATTTCACAGAGGCTTTCTATCACTTACTTCAAAGGCCTGAGTCATAAAAGAGTCCAAAAAAGGTCACACTTATTTGTAAAATTATTTAATATTGTGAATTACTGGTAGACATCCACTAAAGCACCAGACAACTTTACAACAAATTAAAAGCTGTATTGCTAGTCAATGAAATACAGGTTTGCCCAAACTGACCCACCAAAAACCAATCACAAACACAAAGCACACAGTTATACATTTACTATTTTTACCAGAATAATGGAATATAGACTGCTGAATGCACTACTAGCATTTAATGTCTGTAGGAAACCGATGGTACAAATGCTCACTTGTATACACAGAGCTTTGAAGTTCAGAGAGTCTTTTGAGCATGTAATTGATAGAATTCAGTGATTCACAGCTTTCTAATTCAGTTGGTATTCTGGCAAGTTATTAGCCAGCTGTTCACTGAAGCAGATGTTATGAGCCATGCATAAAATTGTCAAGGTTATAGTTAGTACAAAGAAACTCTATCCCTCTCCTGTCAGGATTTGTAACAAAACTTCTACTGACATCATCAGAAGAATCAGCTCCAGAAACTGAGTATTACCCAGCCTTATCCCCCATTAGTTTGTGTTCTTTCATCTTCTCAACCTCAATCTTGCTTGTCATCTTAATGTAGTTTGTATTTGATTTGCCAGCTCTTAACTTCTAGTTGTCTTTTCTGCTGATTACTGCACTTGAAAATCTCCTTCACTTAGTGTTTTTCACCCCTTCACTTGTGTTTCTTTTAGTTTTTCTGACATAAAACTGAATAAACAGTAGGAGCCTTTTTATTTTTTCTGCTTTCTACGATACTCATTTGGCATGTTTCAAAAGCAATAATAGAATAAGCTACAGCTTAATAGTGTAGAATGGTATGTTCAAGCACAGATATTGCTACCTGCTTGAGGCAGGAAATGGGATTTGTCTTTAGTAGATTTGTTCATTGTAAGTCCCAGTGTGTGTTTCTATGTCCACTGGATAGACTATGGCTGGCTGGGATTGGAAAGAGGAGCAGTATTATTTCATTAAAATCTGAGATGATCACTCCAATATACAGATAATACTTATTATAAAAACATAACGGAAAATGACAATGTATGAGATAGATACCAAGAACTGAATTTTAGAATTGGAACATTAAAAATTTAAGCCAACCACATTTTACCTGGAATTTTTTCTTTCATCATCAGTTATTATTCTTTCTATATTCTTGTAGCTTAACAATACAGTAGTACAATATGAATTTGAATTATATGTGATTTTAAGGTAAAAAAAATGCATTTTCTGTATCTAGGGCTTGCCTAAACATAGATTAATTTGATCTACAATTACATACATAGTTGCTGTCTATAACCACTAAAACGACTGCATTGATTCAGCTGAATTAAATAAGGGTTGAATTTGCTTCTGAAATCTTATTGGATATAGAATATGAATGAATATTGGAGACCTACCACTAGGCTATTAACTACCCTTACAGAACAGTAATTTATTGATATGCTTTGTAACCCAGTGTTATTCTCAATCTTATTGTTACTATTTATTTATAATGCTTAATCAACAAAACCAGGACTGTCCCTTGCAAAAAGTGTCGTGCTGCTTTTTTCCTTTGTACACTTATCTTTTCAATAGGCAATTATTGAGATACCTAATTTGACATTGGCACATAACTAGACATAATCAATTTACACACTAATTGCACTCAAACACCAGGTATGCTATTGCGATTGTCTTTTACGTAGGCAATTTAGAAAATCCCAAAATTAATATATGCTGCTTATAAAGTCACAAAATTACCTTCTTCTAGTTATTGTCAGACAGCCACAGTAGAGAAATTATCTAGCTTTTGAAGTCCTGTGACGCAGTGCCCGAGAATCCCAGCTAGCCCCTTCCCAGACTGTGCCTAGAGTGGCCTCCCCAAGGCCAGGATCCATCTGGGTGGAGGTAGAGCGGGGCTGCTTCCTACAGCAGCAGTGCTTCTCCCTATGACACCTTGATGATAAAGCGCCCAGGACCGAGGCCAAGACCAGAGAGAGATCTCTCGTGTAGTTCCCAAGGAAGTTTGTTCCAGGAGAGGGTCAGGGATGAAAGACCAAGAATAAAGCTGTGCACTTACTTATAAACAGGGGAGGCGCTGAGGGAGGGTACAAACATTCGACCAATAGAGTATAACCAGGGAAGGATCACAGGGAAGTATTTACAGAACAACAACCAGTGGGGGAACAAAAGGAGAGGATACAGCTTGAGTTAACCAATGGTATGTCAAGGAACACAGAATTTTCCAGAATTGAGGGCAGGGACAGATGAGGATTGACATCCAGGTAGGTGGGACAAAGGGCAGGTTTGGGGAGTGACAGACAACTGGAGGAGGGAGGAGTCAACTTGGATTACACCAGCAGTGTGGAGGCAAACTGGAATAATCCATTAAAATAATACACTACCACAGTCCTGAATGAATAAGACAGAATAAACATGACCTCTTTGTGACTGATCATTTTGATGCTAAATATGCAAAAGGGAGTCACTCATAATAGATTTGAAATTAAATTTCATAATAATTAAATAATAAATTTATAGTCTAAAAATTTTGATAATTCAGTATGAGATTTGATATGAATTCAGATGTTATTCTCAGATGATTTAAAGAAAAAACTCTACACATAATGAACCCTTGATTTCAAATGCAGAATGTGTAAAATACATGGTAGAATAGAGGATGAATGCTTTGTGTTTGGAGTGAAATCTAAAAAAGGAACAAGAGTATGTGTATATGCAGAGAAGTTGATGGCAGCCAAAATTTACAGAAACCATTTGAAATAATCATGTACTAACATATTGGTTTCTTTGAGGTCAAAACCAGTAAAGTGTCTTTTATAAAACTTTTTGGAGAATCCTGTAGCACAGTCCTTGGTAATAGGCATATATAGAAAATTATTTGAAAACTACCAATAATGAAGCAAAATATGGTGCTGGTCTTACAGTCTTCCACACTCTCCCACTAGTCTTGAAAGATCTCTAAAAAGCATTGATTGTGTTTTCTGTATACTAGATTTAATTATAAAGCTATGAACAATTTAAAATATTCTATTTTAATTGAAATACATTTTCTAGTGGCAGTTAAAAATTTAGTTATATAACTTGTTCTTGAAAGCATCGGATTGCCAAAAAACTACTTTGGTAATTGCTATGGAATTTTTATTATGAATACGCAACATAAAACATTTATTTAGATAAATTACAGAGTGTTATTTCCTTTTAGTACTCTAAAATAAAAGTCATACAGCCAATATTTATTTATTTCTTAATAGTATAAAAAATTTCCTCAAGCAGTGAATATGATTCAAAATTATTAAGATGGAAATAAACATTTTTTTTGGCTTTTTAATGCTTTTAAATCCATATGCCAACTTATACCTGTACGCAGTAAGAACTAGCAATTTTCATTGCAACCTTCCTTATTCTTTTCTTCCATAGTGAAAGTAGTTGTGTATGTTGTACCCTCAAAAGTAAAGAATAATGGAATCATAGAACCTAGAATCACAGAATGTAGAATCACAGAATGGTTTGGGTTGGAAGGGGTCATAAAGATCATCTAGTTCCTCTCATGGTCAGGAACACCTTTGATTAGGCCAGGTCGCTCCAAGTCCTGTCCAATCTGGCCATGAAAGCTTCCAGGCACAGGGCATCCACAGCTTCTCTGGACAAGCTGTTCTAGTGTCTCACCACTCTTATGTCCAATCTAAATATACCCTCTTTCACCTAAAAGACATTCCACTTTGTTCCATCACTACAGGCCTTGTTCAAAAGCCTTTCTCTCTTTTTCTTTCAAGCCCTCCTCCATATACTGAAAGGTTGCCTGGTCAGAAGTACCCAAGATTCTCCTTTTTACTGTTTTCAAAAATGGATGTAATATTCTCTTTCTGCAACCATTGGGATCTTTACCTCACTGCTCTGACTTATCAAATATGATGGAGAGAGGTTTAGGAACTACATCAGCCAACTGCATCAGTCCTCTGCCTTCCTTGTGTGATCTCTTACACATGATAATCAAGAGGTCTTGCAATCTAAGATTTCCTTGAAGAATTGTCAGTTTTGTTAATCTTCTTTGTCCCTGAGGGCAGTTTCCCAGGGGGTCCATCCAAAAGATCCTCAAAGAACTGAAAGTCCTAAAATTCAGTCTCTTGACTGTACTTTTCCTCTTCACGTGTCCATTATGAGCATGATCACCAGGGCATGGTCATTGCAACCCAGGCTCCCAGTGGTCTTGACATCTCTTATTAGTTCATCTGTGTTGGCCGGCAATAGGTCTAGTAACACTTCTCCTGTCAGACTATCACATGGATTAAGACATTATCCTTGATGTACTTGAAGAGTCTTAAGGACTGCTTAATAATTGTTGTGCTGCTTTTCCAGCAGATGTGAATGCCCTAGCAGGTTCTATGAACATGGTGCTTCCTGTAGATGAAGTAAGAAGGATTTGTCAACATCTTTCTCTTCATCAGGCAGCTGGTAGTAAACACAAACAACAAGCTGGTTTGTTGTTGGCCTCTAAAGCTGTGGTTTGGCCTCTAATTTTCATCCACAAGCTCTCAACCTGTTCATCATTGTTTTTCAAAGATAGCTTTGTGCAATCGGTCCATTTTTTATATTACAGAAAGTAATCCATACTCTGATCCCTCCTTCTTTGCCTGTTCCTATAAATTCTTTGTTTATAATGATTGCTTGAAGTACTCAAAGCCATGTGATTCATCCCACCAGTCCTCAGTACTGGTGATTAGATCCTAGCTTTCCAGATGCACAGTGGCTTCCATCTTCTCCTGATTTTTTTTATTTATTCCACTTCATGGCTATAGTTATTTCAGTTGGGCTATTGACTATGTCATCATTTTAGAGGAACACAACCTAATTCCTCCGAGGCATTTCACAGGTGTTTCCGATGTGTTTCCTAACACACCATCATTCTCTGGTTCTTTCTTTACTCAAAATGCCATTTTCTTCTCCTAGTAAGTCAAGTTTAAAGTTGTCCTTACAAGCTGGCTGACTTGGTGAAGACTTTCCTTCCTGACCAGTACACTACTGCTTCCTACATTTTTGAAGTACAGCACAGTAATTCATTACCCTTAATTTCTCTTTATAGCACAATGTTAAAAGCTTCTAAATATATTTTCCCTACACACTGATAAAAATGAACTTCACAGAACATTTATTCTATTTGCCAGATGGCCAGTTGCATCCATCTATGAAAGGCATGAACTCCTTTATCTGGAAAAGTTTTACTGACTAGTTTTAAACTCATAGCATCATCTGTGATGGTGTTCTCATTATTTGATTTTACATGTTGAAGAATAGAAGAAAGTTGCACATATAACTAGGTGCTGTAAAACTTCTATAGACATTGACAACTACAGGTTTGAATACATGTAACTGAAGTTTGTTTTTATTTCAATTTGTATGACTAAGAGATCTTTATGGAAAAATATTCACCATTCAATTGATTTAATTTACAAATTCAATATACCCTCTTAATATGTACCAATATATTGCTAGAAAGCAAAATACTTGTACCAAATATTAACAAATAAAGTGCAGCTTCTTTGACTAATAAAACAATTAATTTTCTGTCAGTTGAGTGTGCTTAGTGAAATAAGCTTTCCTAATTTGAATAAACTATCCTTTTCATAGATCTTCTGTTATTAAGTATGTTGTGGTTAATCTCTGTCATGTACAGTAGTACTATAATTAAGATATTTTACACTTCATGGCTGGAATGTTAATCAAGAGTATTCTGAAAAAAAAATAAGGTTTTATTGAATATTTACTTTGATTTTTTTTTTAATTTTTGTGCATGAAAAGTGAATTCCATCAGATGAAGTATTCATAACTGCTGAAAAAAATATTTAATCAGTTGAAATATTTTAATCTAAATTAATGTATATATTCATTCTCTATTTGAATGGAAAGTAATTTTAACTTAACTGAACACTGATGTAGATATTAAAAAAAGTATTTTATTTTCAGGTGTTTCAACATAAATGCAAATATATGTTTATTCAGTACACAAGTTAAGACTAATGTTTCATATTTTCAAATCAAAACTTTTTATCTTCCTCACTAGACTTCTAATGACATCACCTGGAAGTTCTTCATCTGCAACAGTGCTGATCATTTATCTTCTGTGCCTATCTCAAATTCTTGAAATTAATATTGTTCTGCTAGATGATCCAAAAAAAAAAAAAAAAGCAGATCCAGAGGATTCAACATTGATAAAGATCCTATGGCACCTTCTGGTACTTTTCTGAACATATTCTGTTTCACATTTTTGTGGGTTCACCCCAGCAGACAGCTCTGTACCACAGCTGCTTGCTCATTCTCCCCCACCCTGGCCTCTAGTGTAACAGGGGAGGAGAAAAGGAAGAGCAAGAGCCAGAAAACTCATGGGTAGTGATAAAAAATAGTTTAAAAAGCAAAAGTAGAAGAAAGAGAGAGAAAACAAAACAAGTGATGCAAACACAGTCAATCACCACTCCCACAGATAGGCTGATATCCAGCCAGTTCCCATGTGAAAAATAGCTCAACTCCCTAAACAAGCTCCTGCATTTTACTACTAACCATGATATTATTTGGCATGGAATATCTCCTTTGGTAATTTGGGTCATCTGCATGTTTCCAGTCCCTCTCAACTTTTGCAAATCCCAGTCTGTTGGGGGTGGCAGAGTGACAAGGTAGATGGCCTTGATGCTGTAAAAATGCTATTCAAAAAGAGCTAAAACATTGGTGTGTTACCAGCATTGTTTTGGTTGAAAATCTAAAATACAGCAGCATACAAGCTGCTATTTAGATTTAACTACATCCCAACTGAATCCATAGCACATATGTGGGTTATATTCTAAATAAAATGTAAATCCTCTTTCAGTACCAATAAGTTGACAACTTTCACCAAAAAATTTTGCCTCAACAGGACCTAAAAAATTCAAATATTATGCAACATGAAAGGAATAGATAACTGCACTTATAAGGTAATTTTTGACAATATTCCTGTGACAGTCAGTCTTTTAAAACAAAAAAAAAAACAAACCCTACTCTGGCCAATGTAGGTAAAAGTTTAAGTGCCCAGGGTCCAGATCATATCCTGCAATTTTAACTCACCATTGCAAAAGTTGAGGCACCTGCCAAGAGGCTGAAAATGTTAATTGGCCTCCTGTTTGAAGGTTTGATATTACAAATAGCTGAATATATAGAAGCAGGCATCAAAAGTTAAAGCATTCTAGCTGAGTAGCAGATGTTTTCTGTGGATATCTGCAAGTGTCCAGTATTTCATGTTTGACAATGGCATTGCTAAATCTCAACCAGATGGAATTTGCTTGTAGCTTGGGTCCAGATGGGTGCTGACAGATACCAGTTAAGAGAGGGAGTTTCATATATGTGAGATGATTGCAGAAATGAAATCAACCTTCTGTTGTTTAATATGATACTGTGTTACCAATCTTCAATACTTTTTCAAAACAGTATCTTTAAATCCATTTTAATTGCTCTTCTGTACATCTATTCCTGTGTTGAGTTCTGTGTTATCCTTTCTGAGCACAGATCATGAAGGAAATGCAAACATGGAACAGAATTTTGATTACTTCAAGGCAAGGTCTTGTAAAGGTCATTAGAAAGAACCACACATAAGTGATTCTTATGTTTTTCTCTTTCCCTTGTGTCATAGCTTAATCCCAGTTGGTAAATACGCACTACACAGCCACCTGCTCACTCCCTGCAGTGGGATGGGGAGAAACAGAAAGGTAAAAATGAGAAAACTCAGAGACTGAGAGAAGCAGTTTAATAATTAAAATAAAATAAAACAATGAAGAAGAACAATGAAGTTGATGAAGGTTCTAGAAAGCATGTCCTATGAGGAGCAGCTGAAGGAACTGGGAGAAGTTCTGTCTGGAGAAAAGAAGGCTCACAGGGACCTCACTGATCTCTACAATCACCTGAAAGGGGCTGTAGTGGGATGAGGGTCAGTCTGTTCTGACATGTCTCAAGTTGAAAGGATGAGAGGAAATAGCCTTAAGATGTGCCATAGGAGGTTTAGATTATATATTGGAAAAAAAATAATTCACTGAAGGAGTAGTCAAACATTTGAATAAGTTGCCCAGGTAGGTGGTAGACTCACCTTCTCTGGAAGTGTTTAAGAGATGTCTAGATGTGCTACTTGGGCATATGGTTTAGCAGTGATTATGATGGTGCTAGATTAATAGTTAGACTAGATGATCTTGAATGTCTCTTCCAACCTCGATGATTCTGTAATTCTATGATGATGATGATGATGATAATAATAATAATTTTAATGAGAAACAAAATAACAAAGAGAGAAAAATAAAACCCAACACAGACAAGTGATGGAAATGAAAACATTTCTTCACTACCAAGAAACAAATGCCCAGCCATTCCCCAAACAATGGCACTCACACCAACCTCCCTCCTAGTTTTACTGGTGAGCATGATGCCATTCATAATAGTATAGAAAATCTCTTTGGTCAGTTGGGGTCATCCATTGCAGCCTTGCCTCCTACCATCTTAGAATAAAAGAGTCACTAAAGCTGGAAAACACTTCTAAGATCATCAAATCCACATGCTAACCCAGCACTGGGATATTTACCATGAAACCATGCCCTCAAACACCATGTCTTTAACATGGCCTTGTCAAACCTCATATAATTGGCTTCAGCCCATCAATCCAGCCTGCCCAGATCTCTCTAGAGCACTTTTTGTGCACCCCTAGCCTACTTGCTGGTGGCATGGCATGAGACGCGAGCACTGCTCAGCAATAACAAAACTATCCCTGAATTATCAGCATAGTTTTAGCACAATTCCAAAACACAGCATCATACCAGCTACAACGAAGAAAATGAGCCAACTCTATTCTAGATAAAACCAGCATATCTTGAAAGATCTTTCACATTATCCTGTAAGCACTCCACTTCTTCTTATCATAGGTAAATATGGCAGAAGCATTCCACATTCCACAGCCATTTGGTGATGGATTAACTCTCCAAGGTCCTTTCCATCTCAGTAGCTTCCAGAACTGGAGAATTCCATAAGAGCAAAAGAATTTTTTAAAATGCTCTAAGTGTAAACTAGTTTTCACTTTTCCAACACTGATCAGGTTTTGTGCCATACTAGACAATACTGACAGACAACAATAGGAATTTTTAACAAAATTCTTAGACTTGTGAGGTTTAGGTCAGCTTAGGGCATGTATGAGAAAAGAAAAACTTATTCTAGGAAATGGAGTAAGTTTTATAATAGTACCTGAATATTGCTTGTGGGTAGTGAAGAACAAGTTAGTTATGATTTATAATAATTATGCCAAATGGCCAAAGCGTACAATTATTTTCCTAAATATGAGGTAATCTTACTACAACACTGAAAATCAGTAGTTGCCTCAAAACAGGTAGAAATAATAGATTTTTTTTGGTGGTAATTGCTTAAGTGCCTGTAAACTGATATCTTCTACTACTATGATCTAGATGAAAGGCAAATGGGAGCTTCTGCAAAGATGCCACCATAGTCTGGTATTGTTGGTTTAGATATTAAATATTTAGAAACAATTTAGATAGCTGATAAGAGATTCTGGGTTTGAATGTAGCAACATTGTACAGGAAAATTTTGTTAACCTCTACCTTTAGCACAGTGAAATTATTAGGGAGAAAGTAGATGACACTGACACCGCACAGCCTAACAGTGGCATAAAACCACGTGAAATGATGACACAGGAATTTCCTGATATAAGAAAGAATAAACTGGTGAAATTATTTACAACAAAGGAATCCCAGAGATACTTTTCTTAAAGAAAACTGTTTCATAGCACTTTTCTGCTACCCAATGGAAGTCCTTAAATCACTGATAGTTATGTCAACATTGGAATTGTTCAATAAAAAACTTTTTAGGTTTTAAAAATAACTTAATTATGTATTCAAATAACAAAATGATACTTTGTTTCTTAGTAGCTCTGCAGAATATTTAACACTTCTAAAAGCATACACTTTAAAATCTGCAGGATCATCTTTATCACACCTTTGAAAGTGCTAGACAAGGCGAACTCTGTCCAGAATATGTTATTTTTCAATAAGTCTTTTTAACATTGAAGAAGATAATGACAGCCATAAAATACATAAAGTGGATGGAGATTATTTTATGAGGAAGTGAGCACTTGCCATCTGAGCATCAGTCCTAGGCGGAATATTGTTTAATAGAGAGTTTTATCTATCTATTCTTAAGATAGACAAAGAAATTATGTGATTAGTGTTAAGCCAAATGTTGTTGTAAGAAAATATATCTCACCCAACTAAATTGATCTGTTGTCTGTGAAATTTCAGTATTGTACACTAAATCTTTTCAATCATTTTCAGTTGTGAAAACTGCGCTTCTGAACCAACTATTTGCGCAGATTCATGTGTCTATCTATTGTCTCTCTTGGGTATATAGCTAGATAAAGAAATGGAAAGTCTACCTGGAAATGAATGTATTTCTGATTCCCTGTGAACTGATCTGAAGTAGTTACACCTGTGAGCTGTTACCAACAGGCAAAAAATTCAAGGTAGAAAGTGGCCATATAAAAGAGGCATGGTGCACAGCATAAAGGTTCACCCCTTTTACCAGCAAAGTTTGACTTGGATGATGAAGTCCCTTCTACACTAATAGAATTGTTCTCCCACCACAATTAGAATATATTCAGAATACTGATCCTAAGCTATACTTTACATTTGCAGTGTTCTAGGTGTGTCAGAGACTAACAATTTTGCAAATCCCGCTGACATTTCCCTAGAAAACTTTATTTTTTAAAATATCTGTCTGCTTTCTAGTATAAGACATTGATATGAGCAGCTGACTTTGACACTCTGTAATAGAAGAAAAACATATAAACTATTAATGTGACAGATGATTTTATTATCTTTTGAAACTTCTGTAGGTACTACTCTATAAAGAAGGATTAGGGGAAATACGATACTGTAACACTAAAATTAAGGAAAATTCAAAAAACTAAAATTTTGGTGTTTTGTGTTTGATGATACATGCACAACAAAGATGACTATGCAATATGTCACGTCATGATTTCCAATTGTAAACAATCAAGCCACCTTCTCCCATTTTTAATTTAAATATCTTAAAACTGATGACAGCTGAATCAGCAATGGCTATAAGCAAAATATTAATATTTAAGGAAAATACATCATTCTGAATGTCATTTACTATCACAAAGTACACATAATATTTTCTACTGCAAAAAGTACTCTTATGCTTCTGAACTGTCATCCTCTCCCCAAAAACTAATAGAAAACAGCATTAATATTCATTAAATGGTTATGCCTTTTTTAGAGCAACCACCACAGTTCACTGAATTTTTAGACTACAATATTCTTGTTGTATATTATGCAACACTTAGAGTTATAATGAAAACATGTAGAGCACCTTAGGAATATTCACTAGAATATGTTAAAGTATACAAATAGTATATAATGATACATATATAATAGGATATTATAATATAAAATATGTCAAAGCACTAATTGGTAAACCAATCAACAGATAAATATATGAATTATAACTGGCACTTTAGGAATGCAATATCCTTGTTGCTATGTTGATAAATGTGACAATTAGAAGCAATATTTGTCCTGTTTATAAAACTACAGTACTTTGTTCATACATGGAAATCAAATATACCACACAATGACCAATACATTTAACACTACCCAGTGTAGGTGTGCTTCAGTATTAAGATATTTATTATTGTAATAACATTATGTTTCAGAGCTCAAAACAGAATGGACAACAGCCAATATAAATACAGACAGTTTAGTGTTTTAAAGTACCAACGATCAAACAACTGCAGCCATTCAACTTGAATACATGGTTGCTGTTTACAAAAGAACCATACAAAAATTTTCATAGAATGTCCTGAGTTGGAAGGGATCCACAAGGATCACTGAAGTTCAAAGCAATTAATGTTTTCTAACATATATAGAAGGCTCACATCTTACTACCCTCCTGAGAGTTGAACCACAGGCCTCAGTTCTGGCCTTATATTTCTATGTACTTCCCATTCTATTCCTTTTCCTTCACTTAAGCATGAATGTCCATATTTATTAAACAATAGGTTTTTTATATACATATATATTTTTTTTAATATTCAGAGAACAATCAAAATTAGTAGAACAGGGCATAATTCTGTTTTAGGAATTGTAGATAAAGAGTAAAGGCCCTTTCCACTGTCATCAGGCTGTTCTTAAATGACACTGAAGCTGATTGATTATCTAAAACACTTCTGAAAATACATCTTCAGGAGTGTGTTTGATGTTGATTTTCAGAAAATAAAATATAAATTCTACAATAGTATGATGCAAATTTCTGGGCTAGATGTTTGTAAATACATTTTTTACTCTAATTTATTTCTACAGAAGAAAATAAAACATGTTTATGAATCAAGCCAAAATAAATAATCCTTACAATATGCTTTACTTTGATTTTAGAAAAGAAAAAATGGCTGAACTGTCCCCAAAGCATTTTCACAAACTCAATCCAATGCAAGCTAAATATCTCAGAGAGAGTTTTGCATTCTCGTGTTTGGAGTACTGAAGAAGGTTTTGTAGTGTTACATTCCAAATATCGCTACAGAAAAATTACCAAAATTTCAGTCAAAAGAATTCCTTGAAGAAATCCAAGGGCATAGTTCTCATTATTTCAAATAAATAAGATCTTGGCTGTGCTTTGCAAGACTCCAGTAATAAGTACAAATAAAATAATTATGATCATGAACTGTGGATGTTTTTTGGTATCACAAGAGGGAAAATGCAAATATAAACATCAAAGAAACAGAGTTTGAATGGTAAAAAGTAAGAAGAGATTGTCTTTGTGTTGTCTCTGTAAAGGATTTTCTTGGAAGTTATACCAAAAATGCCATAAAAAATATGTCTAACTTTGAGTAACTGAAATACTTTCTTTACAATAACGATTGCATGCACTAGATCAATAAAAGAATTGATGAAGATTGTTAAAGAAAAGAATTTAAGACTTTTTGGATACTATCTGGTAGCTAATAATAGTAATTAAAATAAAACTTATTTTAATAGTAATTAAAATAAGTTGGAAAAACTTAACCCTGTTATATGAAATTGAAGTATTTGTTGTATAAAAATAGTCTTTATAATAAAAGGGGCATTGAAGGTTTTGCTTGTTTGTGGGGTTTTTTAGGATTTTTTTGAGAAAAACAATGAAATTAGCATAAATATCTTAAATCTAAATCAAATTCTGGTCTATCATCTTATTCAGTGTAATTTAGCATATTTCTTTTCTTTGTGGATATATAATGTAAACCAAAACAAGCAGAAGAAGCTGCACATTTCCTGAATCACAGTAGCATTTCAATGACTGACTAACATTATTCCAACAAAAGTATAATCTAAACATTTCAGGAACAAATGGAGAAATTCATAGCTTTCATTCATCAACATTTGCTGACTTTCTCATGATGTTGCAATTTGTTCCAGTGTTAAAATTTTGTTGTTTATTTCTCTGAACAATCATATTGATCCTTGCTTTCACAGACAGTAACAAAACTGTGATTAATGATGTGAAGTTAAAGATGACAGAAAAAAAACCCAAATTATTTAATTCAGAGTCCCTACATTTAAAGAAAACAATCCCCCAGATTATCATTTATTTAATAGTACATATTCCAAATCTGATTAAATATATTTTATATTATGTAAATAAATTATAAAATTCTTTTTATAGTGTAATGGAAGAAAAATCAAAATAAAAGTCATGCACATCTTCAGCAAGATCAAGAAGGAGGATCTGGGTTAGTAGTTTTAATCAGCCACCTGGGAGCCATAACTGGGAACATAAAGGACATCAGGACTCGTACAAGCTGACTGAGAACAGACAGGACAGATGGGACAGGTTTACCAAAGGCAAAATATGCCTGACCAATCCATTTGTGTGTTGTGATGAGATAAATGACTCTGTAGGTAAAAGGAGAGCAGTGGATGTGCTCTTTGACAGCAAGGCTTGTAGTCAACTTGGCTTCATAGGGATAAGTGGCCAGTGAGGTGGATGGAAAATTGGCTGTGCCATAAATTGTAAAGGGGTGTGATTAATGATTCCAGCTTTTGGCTGGTTTCCCATGGCATTACTCAGGGATTGCTACTGAGACCAATACAGCCCCATAACTCTGTTGACATAATGGATTGCAGTTCCTCAGCAATTTAGCAGACAATACCAAACTAAGAGGAGCAATTAACATAGTGCTATTCTGAGGAACCCAACCTCTGAAGAAGATATAGCAAGGTGAAGGTGAGTCAGTCACATACAAAAAAGAAAGATCACCATGTAACTCTTAAGAAAGAAGTAGCTAGACAGCTGTAGAGAGTGATTCTCTCTCTCAATTGAATATTTGTGAGCATGTACTTAAAGAGCTGTACCTCGTTTGGCCCCCTCATTGCCCGAAAGTCCTGGATGAATTAGAATTGATCCATCTGAGTATGATCAAGATGATTAGGGTGCATGTGCCGTGTGAGGAGACACTGAAGAAATTCAGTTTGTTGAGCCTTAAGGAAAAGTAAGCTAATGATAGAGCTTATATAGTATGTAATGGTATGGAGAAGGTGGAGACACATTGTTTTGAAAAACCACAAGACAAAAAGCAACAGGGACAAGTTGCAACACAGGAAATTTTGATTAGACATAAAGAAAAAACCCACACTGTTAGCCTGAAATTGGTCAGAGTTTCCTGGAAATGTTGGAGAAATCTACATCCTTGGAGACGATCAGAACTTGGGACAACCCTGAGCAACCTTCTTGAGCTGGACCTGATTTGAGATGAGTTTACTATATGGTATATTATGCATTCTTTCTGAAACTCCTACAGAAATAAATTAATATATCAAGAAATGAGTATTTGTTTTATTTTTATGATCTTGTAAGGGGAAAATCAGGATTAAATTGCAAAGTAATGTCAGTCAAAACCTATTTCTTTTCAATTCTGGAAACTTAAGAAAGTTGAAGAGAAAATACACAAAATATTTACTTCCTTATTATTAGAAAAGATGTGATTAAAGCCTGAGCTGGCAAAATTTTCTATAACTGTCCCTACAAAATTAATAGCTTTGTTTATTTTTTTTTTTAATAAAACAGTAATAAAATTCCAAGGTATAGTTTAATTTTAAAACAACAGGATAGTCTTTATGAAAAAAATCAGTAAATCATAGCATATCAGTAATATATTTCATTTATTTTGTCAGGGCTGAATATTTCAGGACAAACATAGTAATTTGAAAATATTAGTAAGAGCTATTAGGAACATATATTTTTATGCAAGAGATTACATGAAACATAAAAAAGGATCCTACTCTCTATTAATATTTCAGTATTGATCACACCATTTAGGCTTTCTACATTGCTTGGAAATAGCAATGTAGATATTACTGGGATATTACTGATTTTATAAATTCTTACATTTTGAAATTGCTGTGCTATTAAGATTTGTAAAACTTTGGACTTTTATTAAACTTAGACATTTTTTCACATAGACTTTGGAGGCAATAAAAAAGGCCCAGTAAAAGCTGGGAGAGGCACAATATTCTTTTTATCAACTTGGCCATCTAAAGAGTCATTGCAATAATATAGGAATTTGGAGTTACAGAGACTGTGTGAAAGAAATAATAGGGTTTATGGTTCAGTTGGGTGTAATTTGTTAATGCAACTCATGTATTGTACATATGAAAAAGGCACGGCCCATCATAATTATATATTGAATATACTGCACAGTTTTATTATATCTGGTAAATTCATGCAAGAGTGCCAAGTCTTTATATTGTTCCGTAGTGAAGTAAAATGGGAGCATTGCGAATGGTTAAAAAATCTAAAATTAATTTTCATTTAAAAAAATCCAGTTTTACAGGAGTTTCTTTTTTTTTTCCTGGTCATTACCATCTGGGATTTATGGTGTATTATTTGTTTTTCTGCAGTATTTTGATCTTTGACTGTGGGAGTGATTTTCCAGTACAATATGCTAATGCTTTATGCGCTAGTGATGACTGAACTGTAGATCTAGGAGTGCTAAGTTTACTATCTTCCTTCTTATATTGGTCTGAGATTTAAGACCTAATACCTCAGTGTAGAACTCTCCTGGGATGGCTTATCCCTAAACCAGGACAAGGACTGACACTGGACAATACCACTGGAAAATTTTTGCTCTGAATTATTTCCTTGCTCAGTGTGGGTGAAACTCTGCTTGGCAATGAGAAGCTAGTTTAATGTCTTCTTTACCTTGTTAGCCTTAGTCAGATTTTATCACCTCTGGCAGGTATTCTTCAACTACTTGTTGAAGAGTGCAATATTACTTAGATATGGCAATGAGCATTATGTTCAATGTGTTTTATCCCTCACTTAATCCTAAATCACCAGCAATAATTATGGTAGCCACTTCTTCCATCATGAATCACACTCTTTGTCCTCAGAGATGTACTTTCATCTGTATGACATTGTTTTACATGATTTAAAATAGCTAGCAAAGAAAGAACAAGGTTAAAGCTAACAAAGTAGTTCCCTAGGTCAGAGAGCCTATGCAAGCCATGACAAGGTAATTTTTTAACCAGTAGAGAATATAAAACTTACTTCCAGACAATCCTTGTGTTGTTATACAACCTGGACAATTACTGTTTCTGTAAGTTTATTCTGTGATTTAGAAGTAAAATAGGGTAAAAGGCCTTTATTTTCCTCACTCAAGTTTAAGAACATGGATGAAAACCAAAGTGTATGTGTAAAATATTGCTATTATTCCCATTATCAATAGTAAAAGTCGGATATCTGAAATGTCTTATGCTGTATTTAGAAGGACTCTACATAAAAGTTTAAGTTGGAAAAATAGGATGTCTATTTTAATTTCCATATTTACTTTCTTCGATACTTCAAGGATCAGATCAAACCATCTTTTTAATGAGATTTATGTAGCAAGAAGGATTGACTGAACTCTCAGTGTTTGCTGAATACTTTCTTCAATGGATTGTAACGTTCCTTTGACATATGTAATTAGTCAATTGCCTGTATGATGCTACAAATTCTCCTTCAGATAGCATCAGTAGTTACTAATCTATGTTTGAATTTTTTCTTCAGTAATTGAAATTAAGCTTTTGTATACAGGGAAAATATAAATGAAGGTGAAGAAAGCTTATAAAGGGGATGTTGAGGCCCTACTGTACATACACTTTTCCCATCTTCTCCTACTTTAGACAACTTTGCTCTTCATCAGGAATTTGTAAAAAACTCCACTGATCTTCATTCATTTGCAGAGTATTCTACTGAAATAATCAAATAAAAGACCCAAACCCTTTTCTCCTTTTGACATATTTTGTGGATTCACACTTCACTATTGAAGTCTATTGGAACTTACTCTTTCTGAGAAAATATTTATCTGCAAAATTAATATGCTTCCTTTGGATTAGTGTCAATACTATTCAACTTGATAAGAAGGAAGTTGGTCTTTTTTTGTTTTGATGATTTATTATTCTTTTCATTAGCATCATCCTCATCATCACCATTGTTGTTACATAATAATAAAAAGTATACAGCTTCCAGGGGAAAAAAACCAAAAACACACACACACAAAAAAACAAAAACACCAAAAACAAACAAACAAAACAACAAAAAAACCAACCAAACAAAAAAACCACAACTACTCCTCTGTCCTATCTTTTAAAATGGTAGTGAATATACTGCTTTTCTCTTCCTATATTATTATCATAGTCATGTCCAACTTCTTTTTGGCACTATATATACTGCAGTTTTTTCTTCACACCATGTTTCTTCTTGGTTAAAGCTTTAAAGGAAACTACCTTATGTGAAGATGTAAGATGCTATGATAAGAATATATTACAGACATAGCCAAAACAAATATTTTCCTTTGAGCTGATGGCCAAAGGTCTAGTGGCAAGTAAAACCAAAATCTATCTGAATTTTCTCTAGCCTGATTTTCACCTTTGTTTTCTCTCTCATTTGTTTCATCAACTACTTTCCACTGCTTCTTTGATAATTTCAGTCTCTTAGTTCCCTCTGGGTGACTTTTTAATTTCCTCACATCTTTTTTATGAGACAAAATTAGAATATCAATTTCTCTGTGTTCTTCACTTATTGCTTGGAGACATGTTAGTATATTTTACTGCACCCTATGTAAATGTGTAATATCATGTAGTGTATTTTTATACTCCTTATCATATCTCAAGTTATGGAGAACAATTCTGCCGTTATGTCTGGGCTCACAGTTCATAGGTGTTAAAGGTTAGGCTCCCATTGGGCTTCTTTGATATTTGTATCAGGAATATGGTAGTTAATGCTACTATATTAGCATGACAGTATAAAAACTATTCCATAGTTAAAAGCTCAACTTTACCCATCCCTATTAAAGGGCAAATAAGGGGGTTTTTATTAGGTTATGGACTAATAAAGTGTTAATTGAAGCTACATCAGCAAGTAGTTTATAAAGAACTGAAGAAACTATTAATATACTTTAAACGCTTATGCATGAGCAAAAAGTATGTATATTAGTCCATAGCACTGCTCACTTGTTAAATATACACTGTTAATGTTTTTTCAAACTCCTGAAATTTCTGAGATTTTCTGTGATGTCTACCTTTAGGATTTCGGTACTCTTTTGAAATTAGTCACCCTTGACGTTCACCATTTATTGACAATGTGCAGTTCAGATGTATAGCCTATGAAAACTAGTTCAGATCCTCAAATGAAACGTATATATGAGTCACCATTTCAAATGATATCTTCTGGTTTTTAGATCACTTGCCACTGAGATCTCCTATATAACTATTCTGCTCTGTAAACTTCCAGAGTTTCAGACATATATTGCCACTTCTTGTATAACCATAATTAAAAGAAGCAAATACTTCTCTCATTTAATGATTTTTATTGGTGGAGCTGTGACTTAGAGACAGCTCTGCCTCAGTGTGGTCAGTTAGCAGGGATTACACCCACCATGCTCCACCAGGGAGCAGGAGCAGCCCAGGGAGTGGTGTGGCAGTTCAGACAAGCGTGGTGCAGATACCCTATAGGCTCTAGGGTTCAACTTGTGTCATCACCCTCCTGGAAGAAAAGATCAGGTAAGCTCAGAAAGGGAGATAGGCTATTGGAACCCCCTGAACAGCAGCAGCCAGCAGAAACAATTCAAGATCAAAGAGACACTCTATCCATCCCTCACCAAGAAGAAGGCAGCAGTTGTAAAGATAGGAGTGAATGAAGGGCAGCTCATATTCATGGTAGAAGGTGAAATCCTTCTTCGCCCACCTCACTCCTCCAGGTGCCTCGTCACAATTGGTAAGAGGCTTTGTAAGAGGCTGAGTGTTGCGCTTGACACACCTGAAGGACAAGATGCCATCCAGAGGGACCTGGACAAACTTGAGAAGTGAACCCATGGGAATCCCATGACGTCTAACAAGATGAAGTGCAAGGTGCTGGACCTGGGTCAGTACGGTATCAATCCGTGCTGGGGAATGACCATATCAAGAGCAGCCCTGCTGAGAGGAACTTGGGATGCTGGTGGGTGAGGAGGATGAACATGACTTGGAAATGTGCACTCACAATCCAGATAGACAAAGGCGTCCTGGATTGCATCCAAAGCAGCGTGGGAAACAGGATGAGGGAGGGTATTCTGCTCCTCCACTCCACTCTGGTAGACCACACCTTGAGTACTGAGTCCAGCTCTGGGAGACCAGCACAGGAAAAATATTGATCTGTTAGAGTGAGTCCATTGTTGGCAATCAAAATGGTTAGAGGGATGGAACACTCAGGAAAGGCTGAAAGAATTGGGATTGTTCAGCCTGGAAAGGAGAAGGCTTTTTAGGGGTGACCTAATTGTAGTCTTCTGGTACCTGAAAGAAACCTGCAAGAAAGACAGAGAGACAACAGTTAGAAGAGTATGTAGTGACAGGACAAGGGGGAATGACTTTAAACTGGAAGAGAACAGGTTTAAATTAGGGATTAGGAAGAAATTCCTGCTACAGTGAAACAGGTCCCTTCTGCCCGTGGCAGAAGGGTTGGAACTATATGATATTTAAGGTCCCTTCCAACCTAAACCATTTTATGATTTTATGATCAAATTGCTGAGTTTGTTTAAACAGAGCATTAAATAACAAGACATCATCTACATCCTACTCATGTGTTAATTTCTATGCAACAGTGTAATATTATTCCTATCTGCATCAGAAAATATGTATACACTGATTTGAACATAATAATTTTATGGTAATTTATACACAAGATTCTCAGATGCTTTCAAATGTTATATCTTATTTATTGTTATATCTTATTTATATATCTTATTTAAGTTATATCTGATTTATTGAATAATCTACTGAATGACTTTACTTGTCCTCAATTTCTGGTAGCTACTTTCATATGAAAAGCCTTGTCTTATGAAGAAAAATGGATGTTTGACATTACATAATGTCTGTATTTAAATATTTATAGCTGAACTAGTTTGGGGGTTCAATTCAGAAAATATCTGCTGGTGGTGTGTGTGATACCTGTAATTTCTTGCTGCTCAATATGATTTAGTACTAATAGATTTATCCAGCACTTCTACCTAATTATAGTAAAGCTGTCTCTGTCTTGACTGATCGTTTGGGTAATATTAATATATGAACGGTGCAGAATTTTTATGAAGATAAATCCCACTAAAGCTGACATTTTATTAACTAGTTTTAGAAACTTGTTGGTTATTGCTTCTTCTCTGATGAAGCTAATTAACTTTGATAAATATTACCATACCAAGAACTAGGAATGTAAACTCTTCAGGCATTATCATACATTAATTTATAGTTTGATCAACATTTACAATTGTTAGCAAGTTTTATTTATATTTTCTGCTTAGTATCATCATGTTGAGTTCCCTGATCAATAGAAGCCTACAAGGTGTAAAAAATTGCTTTTATTATCCTAGATGTTAATTATAATGCTACATTTTGAAGCCTGTGCTCTTCTGAAGTTATTCTCAATGTATCATGTCGCTTTCAGATTTCTACTGACTACAATTTTTTATCCTCTCATTTTACTTACCAGTTCTGTCCCTTGATTATCTGAAAAATTGTACAATGAAGACATTTTGGGAGTGGTGTAAAGCTAGTAAAAGTTGTCAAGTTATTTTTCCAATTTATTTTTATTTATGTCTCTGATTATTTCCTATTTGAAGAAATTGTCAGCTTCATGATTTGTTTTTATGTTGATTTAAACTGAATCTGGAATTGAACTGGATTAGGTTCATGACCTGTGTTTGTGAAATTAGGTTATTATTTATATCCAAAGAACTTAATCTCTTTCAGTCTTTTGTCCAAACTGACAAAGCATATGCTTGATAATGACTTTAATCCTGTGTGAATTATAAACTGGCTCAGGTCATGCAGTAATACACATAGAGAGTATTAAAACAGCATGTATTATTTTTTCCAGTATGTATAAAGTGTTCCCAAAGTAAGCATTGGACTGCTATAGCAAATATTCAATAATCAATAAAATTATGGATGTGACAATTAAACACAGTGCTTTTCTACAAGTAGTTCCAATGAAGAAATGGTGATATTTGATGGTATTCCACTACTGGATGTTCACCAAATTGATGAACATTGATCCCATGCACTAGCCCACGGCTGTCATTCCTTATCATTAAATAACCCATTTAATTACCTTGGTATAAAACCAATGACATTTAAATAGCTTTTGCAGAGATACTACCATGGTACAATGGTGGAAACCAACAGTAATATATGGCCCTATCTCTCCTTTTCAGTATCTAGTAGTATTACAGAATGAATCTATTCTATTCTATTCTATTCTATTCTATTCTATTCTATTCTATTCTAGATAATCTCTCCTAGTTAAAACTGAAGTAAGTTAGAAGAAGTTTCTGTTCAACCCTAGTAAACCTTCAGTTTATTTTCCATTGTATCTAAGGCTATCCATTCAGACTGTTCTTGGAAATCTCTTTCCTGGGAGTTTTAACTAGTCCTTTAAAAATATCTCCTTGAAGAATTTAAATTCCTACAAATCCTTTAGCATTTATCATACTCTTCACTCATTTTGAGAAAAATGCTAAACATTTTTAGTTATGTAGTGCTCAGCTAAATCAAAAGTTGTTATTCGTACACCAATCTGTCCCTGTCTTTTTGATAGATTTTTGTGCTGATAACTGTTTGTCGTTCTCTGAGTGCAGTAACAGCTGTTAATTTTACTGATACATCCACTGTTCTTTCTTACTCATCATACCTTTGATGAAAAACTCCTGTTTTAGATTATGCTCTTTTTGGCCCAGGAAGTTTAAATGTATTTTCTTTTAAAAAAAGATCAAAAATTTGGAAGATGTTTAAAAACAATTGTGCCAAAGTAATTGTTCATGTCATCAGAATGGCAAATGCAGTCTCTGAAATTGTACTGTAATCTATGTACAATGAATTGCTTAGTTGAGACTATTTTCCAAATGCCATGTTGAAACTCTCCCTGGTAAACCTTGCCACCCCATATGTCACCTTATCTAACTTTAGATGAGACAGATTAGGATAATCTAAGATCAGAAAATATTTATCACTTAAGAAAGATTAAACCCTTTCTTTTTGGAGAAAATCTAGCAGATCTTATAAATTTCAATGTACTGCTGTAGTTCAGAATAGTCACTTGCCATAAACAAAACTCATTGAAGAAATTCATAATAATATATAGCCATATTGTGTTTTATATTACATTAGAATTATCCTTAAGGACCAGTCTCCATTCTGTTTCCTGATATACTACAGAGAAATACAAAATAAAAATGTTATAATTTATTGAGATGGTTTATGTCAACTGTGTCTCTGTAGCAAATATAATATGTACCTTGAAAATCTAATTTTCAAAATCTGAAAAATGCTGAAATTCAACCTAAAATTTGGGATGAGTTTTCATATATATTTAATATCTTTCAGGAAGAGAAAATAGAACAGATAATTTATGAATACTTGCTATGAGTAACATGTTAATGGATTTCAGATGTGATAAAGAATAAGTTCATGCTATATGAGTGAGCAAGGCAAAGAGAACAAAATTCAGGGTTTGTGACATAATTTCTATTTCATAAATAATATCAATTATAATATCTCATGGGATCTTTACTGGTCCATGTTACAGACAAAATAATGTTACAAATAGTTGTGAGAACCTGCTATTAGCTTTCCCAGTTTTATTATTTTTTCCCATTTCTAATATGAAGAGTACAACATGTTTTGAGAAAAGCATATTTAAAGGACATAGGGTTTACTTCAGATCATGTGTCTGAAATATAAACTTAGATTCAAAATTTAAATAACATTTTAATCATTAAATAGGTCTTAAAAGACAATAGAAACTTAAGGCATGTCTCTGCAAATTTGCTCTCTTCCTTTGGTATCAACTGTATTTCTCACTGGTATATTTATAATTGTGTTCAATTTGACTTTATAAATATAATCTAGAAATCATGTTCTATAATCAAATTGACAAACTTCCAATTTTCCACTGTCTGTTCACCTGCATATGTAAATGTAATAGTCCCTATTCCATTGTACAGAATTTTTCCCTCTGTATTCAGATGAGTGAGTAAGAAACATGAGGAGCAGTTTCATTCGAACATGTAAAGTAGGGATTTTTTTTTAATAAGAGGTATTTCTCTAGATGAAATGTTCCTAAATACTTATGGTAGAAGGTAAGTTGCTCCATAGTACTCTTTTATTGAAGTTACAGCATAAAGATCTTTTCCTGTTGAAATACACATCTAGAAAGAAAGAACTCATATCTTTGTGTTTGCATGTATTTAGAGTGATATGCATAATCAAATTTTATTTTAAAAAAATTAATTACTTCCTGAGACAGGTACTGGAAGCATGTAAAGTCAAGTACAGGGAAATTAAGGAACAGAACCACATGTTCTACATATTAAAACCAGATATTTTTCTAACCATTTTCATTATGGCAGATGAATATCTGTTCTATATTAAGTGACCTGGTCTCATTTCTTAGCCCAGATGGATTTTTAGACACTGTGTCTAAACTCAGAAAAAACCTGACCCATAAGTTCTAAGCAATGTGTCCACAGTCACCCACTGGAGGAGCAGAAAATAGCAATTCTGATTCCAAAATTATTATTTCAGTTTCAGGGGAAAATTACAACCACAGTCACAGCCACAGCAACAATATAACGTTGACATAATCAATAATAACAGTAATTATAAATAATGTATTCAAGCTTTAGATGAGAAATTCCTTTCTGTAAATATGCATGACATTCTCCAAGTAAGTCAGTGAATAAGTGTCTGCATGATGAAAAGCAAACATGCCTCTCCAGAATTCAAAAACAACTACAACACAAGTGATGAATCTCAAAACTAAAATCCATCCCATCATCACCCAAGCTATCCACAGAAACTTTGAAGTTAGAAATTTTGGCATGATTAATGAAACTATGAGCCGTGACTTTGTGAAAGACAAATTATAGACATGATAGAGAAGATGTAAATTAGAATTGATTCAATGAGGGACAATGAGAGCTGACACAGGATTGTGTTGGCAAAGGCTAGTTTAGACAAAATAATACTTTATTAAAAGGTCAAAGACGCACACAAAAAAAAGTAAGGATCTTTCAAAAATTACTGTCAAGTAAAATAAAAGCAAGCCAAATATAAACCCCAAACCTAAACCCCTTAATGAAAGTATTGTTTATATTGGTACGTCACATTGGAAGCAATTACCTCTGTTCTGAAATTTCAGACATGTATATAAATTCTGACTTAAGATTTGCTTTCCCCTTAAACAGCTTAACTTTTTTCTTAATATTTAAACACTTCAGAGCAGGCCAATGAAAACAAGTACATAGGCATGGAAACTGGCTGTGTAGATCACCTCCACAATATCTGTAGGAATAAGATTGCAAAGTAAAAAGATCCAGACACTAGAAACATTGTGGCCAAATAAGGCCTGCTTCCTGATACCCTTATATAAAATCAAGTTTCCTCTCAAGTATAGTTCCATCTGTTTTCAGTTGTTTTAGCTTACAGAAGTATTTGTCTAAGGATAAATATTTTTAAAGACCTGTCTTTGTTCATATATGGCACTGTGTAGAAATGTGGAAATGATGAACTGCAGGTGATATACCAAATCACTCAGAAAAAGTTCCTCTTAACAAAAGCAAAATTATGAAATTTTCCTACAGCCAAAAAAAAAAATTCCAATGTAGGATTTCCCTATGGAAACAGAAAAAGATGTTGTCCTAGTAATTTAGACATTGCTACAGTGCATTAATCTTTCATCCACTCTCCTGCTTTCACAGCTCCCAGTGGCTGAATATTTACATACTCTTTCCTTCTCCTTTATACAGGTTTTCCTTTCAGTTTAGTCTCTATACTGTCCTACTGGCAGGACTTAGAGAACGCAGTCCACTTGTCTCAAAGCACTGTCATAGGAGGAAGTCCTTCACAAGATAAGCCACCAAAACAGGCACAAATGGCAAACAGGAAGGCATTAATTTCAGGCCTAGAAGAAGGTGAAATGTTTGGAATTAGCACACCAGAAAAGATTCCACTATGTAGATTGTGGGAAAAGCATGGATGCAACAACAGGAAGATGCAAGACCTGGCAAGGCAGATCTGAGTAATCTATTTGGACAAAAGTTCCCATCATGGCACACTGTGGAAAAGGAAGCAACTGCTTACACACATGCTATCCCAAGTTATGGGAATGGCACATATGCCTTTGGAGTACCCATCCCTGGAGGTGTTTAAGAAAAGACTGGATGTGGCATTCAGTGCCATGGTTTAGTTGACAAGGTGGTGTTAAGTCATAGGTTGGACTCGATGACCTCAAAAGTCTTTTCCAACATAGCTGATTCTGTAATTCTGTGACTTGGACTGTATAAATGTGGTTTCTCCAGAAGAACGCCCTGAGGATCCCACGACTGAGAAGACCAGAAGAAAAACGGCCAGGGTGGTGACTATAATCTCTGTCTCTCTTTCTCCCCACTTGATTCCTATTTCTACCTCTCTCACATTTACTGTTAAATGCAATCTGTACTATTGACTTTAGCATAAGGTCTCTTAATTCAGGCAGTCATCTTTTAATGACAGAATCCTAACATTATTCCAGAGGATCATAACCTTAATTGCTGTCAGGAGTGGAACCAGAATATTATTCAAGAGGAATGTAATACCTTCCCAGCCTTCCCAGGATGACTTCTATCCACTGCCAAAGCAAATGATGCCTAGTTGGCTACTGCATTATGACAAGCTGTACTCATACACCATTTTCTGACATTGTCCTTCAAAAATATGCAAAGGTACCAACAGTTCTAACCAAAAATTATAAAAAAAATATTTTATTCATTAATTTCATAAGATTGCAAGCACAAACACCTTTTTCAATAATGGCTGCAGCCTTGCATGGGCTCCTCCATAAGCTGCAGGGAAACCAGTTCACCCACACCTGCAACATGTTCTTCCCTCCTTCATCTCTCACCTCTGTGTCAGCAAAGATGTTTTCCTCACTCTCCTCTGCCGCACAGCATTTTCCCCTTCTTTAATTGTTTTTTCCTGTGCCACCCCTGCCTCAGCCTTGGCTTAGCCATGCCCTGCAGTGGGTGGTTGGATCCAGCTGGAACTGGCTGTGTCTGGCTGGAACCGGCTGTGTCCGGCATGAACCAGCTCTGTCCATCTGGGGCAGCCCCAGCCTCCCCTCATGGAGCCCTCACAGCCCCCCTTGGAACACCACCTTGACGTATAAACACAATGAATTTGAAAACTGTAGTCCTCTTTCTTTTGGAGAGTGTCTGGATTAGAAATAATGATGGAAAAAAAAAAAAAAA
>VWYO01009639.1:64957-89500 GCA_013400275.1 Rhadina sibilatrix | reverse complement strand
AAAAGGAACATCAAGACTATCCAAGGTCTAACCAGAAGTAGGATATAGAAGCCTAATCGAATCATTCAGAACAGCTTACGAACTAATTAGCATTTTATATCTTCATGGTAGGAAGAACATGCTAGCTTCAAAGAAGCAGCTCTCCATAAAGGTTTTGATTTCTATTAAGAACAAACAAACAGATGAAGAAACACTTCAACTAAATGGACATTTTAGGAAACTGTCACAGAGAATTTACATGGCAATTAACACTACTAACATTGCATTTCATCAGAATGAGGAATAGTGCACAGTGTGAGTGATAGTATTTGCTTGTGGGTAATTTTGTACCTGGCTTTCAAAAAAATGCCTGCATTTAACTCACTCCTAGTCTCATGGCCTTAATGGAGCTGTTTACTTATCACTAAGATTTTATTTTTCAACAGGTTTTAAAAGAGATGGGTAAAAGAGTGAGATTGGAAAAATATGAAGGGGGTTTCATAAAAGTCTACCCTTTAAACGCAATCATCCATCACCTATTGACACTTTGAAGCAAATTTTACTGAAGACCATATTTAATGTACTGGTTTTCACAGTCAGGTATACACACAATCCTCCTTTGAGAGAAAGTCCCCTTGGCAGAAATACTAATTCACTTGTGGCTTCAAGCCATCCTGCAGAATAAAACCCAGTAATACATAGACTCTCAAAGAAACAACACCCAATTTCACTAGCAACACCTTTCAAGTTAACCTATTTCAAAATCAAGTATGGTAGTATCAAGTATATTAGGGGAAGGACATCCTTAGAAACCTTAATCAAGGAAAAAAAGTCTTCATAATGAAAGTAAATATTGTTCTACTACGACTATAAATGTATTTGGCTGATAGATTGGAAACATGATGAACAGCTGAAAATAGTATGAAAAACATATCAATTTTTTTAAAGTTCTTGGACATCCAAAGAAACCCTGAGCACCTAGAATTATTTTTTACTGTGAAACTACAATTCATGTAATTTGTGTATTCATGAAAATATTTCAGAAGATGGTGACCTGCAACTAACATAAAGATATGGGTTTGTTATCAGACTGGTATGGGTGGCAAATATCAAAAAATTCTCTTAGGTTTCTAAATAACATTGCAGAAAATTTGTAGGGAACGTTAAGTGTGTCATAAGTGAAAAATTTCAATCAAAAATATTTCAGTTAAATTAATGTGTTCTGGAGGAAAAAACCTCATATATTAAAAGCAGCAGAAATCACTCTAAAGACTTTATCATCCCAGAAATGCTAATTACCATCAGGTCTGGTTTCAGTCAAAGGCTAGTAAAGAGCCATATGAGCCATACTTATCCCTTTAAATGCCTATATCAAGTATTTGAACAACATCAAGTTTTATGTGAGATATACTTCAGATTGAACAGTGAAGGCAAAGGTGAAAATTATAAGGGAGTTTCACTCTTTTTTAAGAAACCAAGGTATGAATCAACATATCTAACAGAAAAAATGATTTATGATCTGATATTTTATCTCCAAAGAAATAGGAGTGTTGAATTTGGATGTAAAATAATATCTCCCAAATAAATTAAAAATTTTTAAGATTAAAAAACTGGTGAAATAAAGATGGACATAAGAGAGAGAAAAAAATTTGGCCTTCCTGAAAGACCCAAGAAATGAGATTATTTACAGAATAACATGCTTCACAGACAGAGGGTTTTCTCTGATAAATGCAACCTAAGATGAATGCAATCTAAGACATAAAATATCTCAGATTTTTATATAAAAACATTTTAATGTGCAGTTATATTATGTAAACATATGAAGAAATGAGACATATTTCAAATTTTCTGTTGATGCAAGTTAGTGTTTTTCATTATTTATTATATTTATTATTTTAATGTATTTAAAGTGTTTTGAATTATAGTGTATATTTTAGATATCATAAATATTTATTATCATATTTCTTCAACAAGAACTTGTAATCAGAATACTGTGACTGATAGTTAATTCCTCACTCAACAGACTAAGAAGACTAGAAACTGGCATACTCACATAACCTTGATGGAATTCAAGTACTTTAACAGAGTTCTCTAGTACCACAGTTGGGTTTTTTGGTTTTTTTGGATGTGACATCCAATCACACTCAAGAAAAAACAAACAAACAAGTATCCCATGTTTTCTTGATCATATCTGCCAGCTCCCTGTTGGTATCTTGGATGTCTTTAAGATTTCACTAGGTACTGTTTAAAAAGCTAGTATTTCCTTCTTCTCACTTTCCCCAAAACCTCTTCAGTGCCCAGAAGGTTAAAGGAATACAGGGCTGTGCTGGCTTCTGAGAGATTGCTGCTAGTTGCCTTGTCCTAACTGCTACTCTCAGGGCTAGGTAAATACTTCTCCTGAAAGAAAGCTCCTTCTTGAGGGTCTACTAGGCATGGTCAAGGGAGATCACCAACAAACGTGACAGGTGATACAACAGGTCTCATCAGGAAGAGACATAAGTAGTCAGAAGCCTACCAGACATGACTGAGTACCTAAGGTAGTAAAACAAAAGAAGAAAGAAAAAGAAAAGAAAAAGAAGAAAGAAAAAGAAAAAGAAAAGGAAAAGGAAAAGGAAAAGGAAAAGGAAAAGGAAAAGGAAAAGGAAAAGGAAAAGGAAAAGGAAAAGGAAAAGGAAAAGGAAAAGGAAAAGGAAAAGCTTTTCATATAGATCCAGTTGTGGTTTGGATGGGGTCTCATGCAATCCAAAAATCTGAAAGTTTACAAAATTAGAGTGTGACTAAGACCAAATTTATGAAGCTGCTTTGGTGTTTATTTAGTCACCATTATAAATGCTGTGTGGCAAGATCAAGATCAGAACTTTAAGTCAGTCTAAGCACTAATTGTGTTGATGTCTAAAATAAGTTTCATTTTTGTAGCATTTTTTTACCAAAATCCTAATTTCACACTCCTTTGCCCTTGCTATTTATATTTCTGTGTATCAATAAGAACGTAGGATGCCTCTACTTTGTGCTTCACTATGCTGATATGAATCCAGCAAATATGACATACCCATGCATCACTACTAACTGAATTTCTAATAAAAATATTACAGCTACAATCACTGCTAGAATTTTTTGTCTGGTAGCTTGTACGCCTCATTAAGGTAGGATGATGCTTTCACAAATTACCTCTGTGATGAGGGTATGACAGATGAAACTAGACAAGGAGGGGTTTCAAAAGCATGGCAAAACATGATCAGAGTGCAAAAGAGCTTTAAGATTGAAGAAACAAACTTAAAATAGCAAGTGATCTGATAAGAACAGCTGCAAGTTTCCTCACTGCAAGCAGAAATAATTAACTGCACCAATACATGTCAGCTGCACAGTCAAGGAGGTTATAGGGGATCACAAGCTAAAGTTAGGGTAAGTATGATGCCTGTATACTATATTTATGTACAGTACTATCAAAACAAATGGCACTCATACCAAAATTAATAAAAAGAGCATGGTTTGCAAGTTGTTGCATTTTCTTCTGGCATTATTAAGCCCTCTTATGGAGGTTTGTAATCAGGTGCAAATATTGCATTTTGTGGGAGCTATAAATGAGGTAAGGGTTGATCAGATGTCTAAATCTCTCATTCTCTGATTTTCATTGAAAGTCTAAAAAGCTGAGACTTTGGAAAAAATAAAGACATAGAAAGTATAATGGTTAGCCTGACAGAGAAAGGAATGAAGGCAAATAGAATTTAATGAATAATGTTGCAAAAAACAAACAAACAAACAAAAAACCCCAAAAAACAAAAAACAAAAACAAAAACTAAAAAAAAAACAAACAAACAAACAAAAACCCCAACAAAAACAAACAAACAAAGCCCCACGAAGGGTAAAATTGCACAAAAAGAGAAAAAGGTATCAGGTTAGGAGGCATATGCAATGGTGAGGACTATAAAACATGGAAATAGATTGCCTAGGGAGGTCTATCATAAAATTCTTTAAGAAAAGGTTAAACAAAAGTGTGTGTCAGGAGGAGTGCTAATATTGCCTTGGAGCAGACTGAAGGACAAAATGATCTCTTAAGATCCATGCTATGGTATTTCTCAGATCTCATTCAACTTATGTCTGCCATAATGATTGATTAGTGCAACAATTCTCAGACCAAATAAAAACCAACTGAAAAATATACAGAGGGAAGACAATCAATAATCAGTGGCATACATAGGTTTGGTTTTTTGTTTGTTTGTTTTTTTTTTTTTTATAAGGGCATACATTGAATACTTAAAATAGTTTCCTTATTTTTCCAATTTAATATTGTCATCTTTTTATATTTCACTTACTCTTATGGAAATAATTACTTTTTACTAATTACCAGGCTAGATTTGAAAATCGAGGAGTTCTGTATATGTATAACAGAAATGACTGCTGAAAATTTTGGATCTACACATTGTTTTTAAAGCTATTTCTTAAGTTAGTTTTAACTTAAAATGAACACATACTTGAAGACATTACTGATTGGCAATGTAATAGAAAAGAAGTCTAAAATTTACATTTGTAGAGAGTATATTAGTCCCCATCCTAAAATGATCATCGCTCTTACAATTTATTATGTTCAGCTACATCTGTACAGAGTGCACATTCTTACCAAAGGCTTCTAGTGCTCTTATGATTAATCTATAGTTAACTTCCTCACAAGAGAAGTCCCAGTTCTTGCTGCAACAATATTAGATGGGATAGCTGGAAAAGGTATATGACCAATGATGGCAACCTAAGAGCTCATAGAAGGAAATTTCTGTAGTTGCAGAGTGTAATAAGAACTAAACTTAGAAGGAAATCTCTGTTGAGAAGAAGAAAAGTTAAAAATTATTTTCTCTTCACAAAGCAAACAAGTAGGAAAAATTCTGCCTACCATTGCATTGCAGCAAAGCTGGGACGTCAGTTTTTGCTGGAAGTTGCCTAGTTTTCCTCCTCCACAGGCTCTTTTCACAAGGTTTATGACAGTCCTCATGCTCCTCTCACTGTGATCAGCTCTAACAGCAGAGCTAAACCAGGAGGAAGCAGAGCCCCTTAGAGACCAAGCAGTTTACCACTACTTTACTTCCCTGAACTAGCTTATTAAATGCTGGGGTAATAGTATATTAAGAATAAAAATGTACAAAGGGGCAATTCTTTGAGCAGCAGACTTAAGTTAATATGTTTTCAGAGAGCACAAATGACTAATTTTAATGTAATGCACAGGTTTATATTCAAGTGATGCATTTATTTTTTGGTTTTATTTCCTAGATTTTCCCCAAATTGTGGGAGATACCTAGAAACTTTTTTGATATCAAACAGGCACCATTTGATTCTTAACTCAGTATAAGTAGTTAAGAGGAGACTGAAATTGTAGTATGGTAGAACTGGTGCTGCTGCAGCTGCGTGCCCCAGGTCTAACCAGCAGCGGAGCTGAGCATGTATTATCAGTAGGTCCATACTAAGTATACCTATGTAACGTGTATATCCCCAGGGCTGGTCACACAGAACAACACAGACATGATCAGGTCTCACATCAGCACAAAGAACATCAGTGCCTCATCTTTTACAATGAAGGTCTGGTAGTGGGAAACATACGGAAGTACAGTGTGGATCCCTGCAGAAGCTGGGCTCACTCACTTGGTGCACCCAGAAGCTGCCCCTGTATCCCAATCTCTCCAGTTACTGGCATCTGGGCATTTGAGCCCCAGTGGCTGCAGGTTCACACCAGCTACTGTTAGAGACCCTTTCACTCACCTCCCCATCTCCCTCCATTCTGCCCCAATCCTCCTCACACATCTACACTATAGATCCCATACTATCTGTCCTTGGATGCACAGGCCATCTGTGATGTTGTCCTGAATCCACACGCTCCCCAGAATCCTCAACCCTAGAGATATCTGAGCACATGGACACACCAGCAGCAGATGGTTGTTCCCCAGACCCTGTCTGTCCAGAAGATATCTGGGACTCTTCAGCCCTCTAAAAGCCAGCTGGTCATGCAGTGTTGCCCTAAAAACACATAGTCCCCTCCCAGCTCCCTGGCCATGTTGCCTACTCACCAGCCCTGGAATTGCCTGAAGCCTGATCTTTTGACTTCTAAAGACAAAAATAATATTCATAAAATGTGCATACTCTCCTTCTCTCTCTCATATACTTATATATATGACAAGGAAAAAAGTATCATCATTGCAAGACACGAAACAAAGTAATCTCTTTTTTTCCAGATTTTACTGCTTAAGAAAATTATATGATCCAATAAGTTTACCTTATACTTGGTCTATTAGTTTATCTCTTCTGATATTTCATAAAATTTAGCTCAGAAGACCAGTCTTTGGTAGAGTGGATTAAGCGTTTTGTCCTGCAAAAATTTTCCACAGCCAATATAGGAGTCAAAAAGAAAATTTTTCAAGCCCAAGAGGTTGCTATATAGATGAGGTTTTCAATAACATATCTATTCTTATTTCAACCACAAGACATTTACATCTCTAAACAGAAGGGAATATCAGAGTTTAGATGGAAGGAGAATATTTGGCATCCATGAGGTGTTACAAACCTCACTGTAAGTCAAAGAACAACTTAGATCAAAGAGACTTGTCTTCTGGAATGATGAACATAGATACACCATTGTGTAAATCTAGTTAGAGATATTCTATATTCCTGTTGAGTGACAAGTACTTTTTGAATATATCTGATTACTGCCTCTCTGAACATCATGAAGCTGAAAAATAAACTCATTAATTAAACAAATCTTTGTGCAATTCTTTAGACAATGCAGAGTTGTCAGTTTTTCAGACCTAACAGAGACTGAATAAACCAGGAATAGAAAAACAATTATCACCAACAATAAGGCATGCTTTTTCTGCAGTAAAGTGCTGAGTTATAACACAGTGATCATATTATTGCAGTGGTTAGTCACCATACAGTGAATGTTAGTGGTATTAGGTGTAGGGCATTGTAATATTTCATGATGTGAATGCAAGAGGTAAACAATACTTTGGAGAAAACCGTTCTTGTCCAAATATAACCTTCAGTAAAATGACTGAGTAATATTACTTGTAGTTATTTGGGGAATAGTGAGTGAGTGTATGCTGAGCAGCAGTTTGCACCTGATGAACTGCATTGTTAAAATACAGCAACTATCATAGAAATATTACAGTAATATCATGCATGTAACAGTAATAGTATAGTATTACACAAGTCATAATAAACTGAAAAATGTTCGGAAATAAAGAGGGGAAGTACAAACTCACTGCTTAAGTGCATGCCCTAGGGAAGGTTGAATTCTGATTTTCTTTAAGAGAGATACAAGGAGCTATGACTTTGGGGTTGCTGTCTGAGTTCATGTTTTTCAATTTCAGTCTGATTCCTCATGCTATTTTCCACTTTCTCCCCAGCTGAATCATGTCCCTGCAGCAACCATTCAAAGAGGACAAAGTATTCCTAAGGCTCACCTAGCTGCTGATGCTTGATTATTTGTTGAGCTTTTGTGCTGTGGTCTGATCTTGCCTTTGCTAACCCCAGTGCCTCTTTATGCTGGTTTGTTTTTCTTTTTAATTTCCATGTGCATGTTTATCACATATATCTTTTGTGAGCTGGATTGTATCTGGTTTTAATGTATCCTATTTGCATTTAAATCTGTTAAGTTCATGCAATTTCCTTTTTGTATTATTTTGTTCCCCCATCATTCTTTTTCTGAAGTAATTAAGCCCCATGTTTTCAATCTTTGATTGTTCCCGATTAATAGAATCTGCTTCAGAAATTTTAAAGGTCTTCTTCAATTGTAATGATTAGCAGAAATATAAAAAGCTGTTCATTTAATTGTTCATTTAATTTTGTCATAAATACAAGCAAAGTTAAATCTAATCTTCAATCTTGGGACTGAATAAATGAGCAAGACAGTACTGAATTTTGTATTATGTTAATTGTAAAGCCATTGCTTATAAAAATCTAAGTTTTAACCATTAAAATTAATAATTTTAATCCAATATTCAGATATATGCTACTACAAGATCTTTGCAGAGTAATAAACACAGAGTAGAAGGAGGCTTTTTGTCCTTCAAAAATAATATTGTAGGTTTTGCAGCACAGTATTATACCCTTATTATCCTTCTAGCATAGTAAACCAACTCATAAAATAAATGCTGATTTTTTTCTGATTTTAAGTTGTTCTTTTTTGCTTGCTTTTTAATATTTCTATTGCTTACATCCTTGATTGCAATGTAAGTTTGCTACTAAGAAAAAAAAAAATCACTGCTCTAGATGTTATAAAATCTTTACACGTGTACAATACTGTATGGTTTGATAAGTGCATTGCCTAAAGCATTTTTCAATGACAGTAGTGTTTTTGAAAGAATCATTTAATGCCATTTTCTCAGTTTGTTTTCACTGTTCAGTATAAGACAGAGATTATTCATATATCTCTTCTATGTAATGCATGCATAGTCTAGCACAAGACTGCTATAACTCCTTTACAAAATGCTCAACATGAGTAATTAGCATCTATAGCCTGAAAAATACATATATCAGTTATCAAAAACAAATGGCTGAGTGAAATCTGGTTGTGCTAAGGCTACACAAAATTAATACACAGAACATTTTTTACAATCTCAAACAAAACTATTTTACTTTTTAGTACTAGTGAAAAGTACATAACAAGTGGGGGAAAAGTATGCATGGAAATAGGCATAAAATTCAATTTTGACATTGAATAAATCATACATGCCCAAATATGTTTGTTCTTGCTCTTCTCCAGTTAGTGCCTCCAATAACTGGAGAATAGTGGAGATAGTAAGGTCTGTCTATATTCTAAACTATCTATTCAAGCAACATTCAAAGCACCATATAAATCACATCTTGTCAGGTCAAGCTAGAATCAACTCTGAAAGTTCTGCTTCTAGCAAGCATTGAGAGTTGTTTTGGACTCAAGCATGCCCTCCAGCATCCAACTATTTCTACAGATTAGAAACTGATAGTAGTGCAACTTCAAACAAAAAAGAAACTGGTGACAACCAAATGAGCTTAATTCTCAAGTAAACAGTCATCATATACTTACATTGGTTGAACTTGGAGTATTCAAAACAAATACATACCCAAACAACCTCTCAGGAAATCACTCACATATGTACTCCCAAAACTTACCAGCAAGATGCAAAAATTACAGAGCCTGAGGTATCCAAAACTTAAAAGTTGGTAATTGCCTTTCTATTATACCAAAGCTGGGAATTAGAAAAAGGCTTCTAAAAAGGCTTTCTGAAATTATTTATATGAATCAAGTCAGAGTTATTAAACCAATGTACCTCATAGACAGCCTCACAATGCTGATACAACTGTAGAGTTACAGAACTTGAAGGGAAGGAAGTAGCTAAAAATTACCAAGTGGAAGAAGGAGCTGTGATAAAGTTCGTACTGGCAACCATGCAAAATAGGGAAAATAATATTACTGAAGAAATTATTGAGATGAGAACACATAGTAGCTCAGAAATTTAAGGAGAGAAGCATCAACATGGAAAGGGATAAAATTCAGAAGTAGATATATCAAGTGCAAGAAGGCATCTCATAAGGGAGAAACAGAATCTTTCCCACCTGACTGATACCTGCCTCACTTAGAGAGAAATTTCTTATTGGCAGTGTTGAAAATTTTAGGGTGGTGAAACTTAAAACTTCAGCTGCTTTTTTTGTGTTTTAGCAGCAGATAAATCCTTTGCACATTTAAGTTGCAAATATCCCACCCTCTGAAGGTCCTCAGGTATAGCAATAGATGCCCAACTCTTTGACTTAGACAGAAACAGAGATGTATCTCTTCTTTACAACAAAGTACTGCAGCTGACAAAATATTGAGATGTCACCTCACAATTCAGCATAGAAGGATATGTACTTAAAAGCAATAGAAAAAGTAAATAGAAATTTCAAAGAAAATTTTTCAAGGTATTGACAATCTTACTTTCAGCTTGGTGATATTGACTTAGTTACCTATTTTTTTATAAGCAAGTCAAAATTGTATAAGTGCTCACATATATATTTATACAATTAATAATTTAATAGTATACTGTTCAATGAGTTGAACAGTAATAGTTTAGATAAAACACTACAAGGACATAAGCATGTTTGCTTATGCCTGAAGCCCAAGATGGACTTTGTTTGACACTGGTAAAGAATGCAGGTATCTCTGCTATAGGTTGAGATGTTTCTGCTGTGTGTTCTGGACAAGAGCCATTGGGCAAAGAGGATAAACTAGGGGGATACTGGGGTGGTTGTGGGTGTCAAATAAGGATGCTCCTTGTTCTGCACTTTTTTATAATCTGACTTCTTTATAATCACGTCAGGGTTACATCAGTCCCTCTTAAATAACTTAAATTGGAACAAAAAGTCATTCCATGAGATGCTCAGTGTCCAACACACTAGATTTTCTGAGAGATCCAGGCTGGTAAAAACAAGCCAGATTTTTTTCCTTTCCAACAAAGTAGAAGCAAAAATGGGACCTACATAGTCATTCTGAATTTGATAGGAGGAGAATCTGAGTGAGTTCTGGCAAGATGTTTTCAATTTGGCTAGGAAGACAAAAGACACAAAACCAGCTGTTATTTGAGCATATCTGAGAGTTAACGAGGGAAATATGACACAATGATACACATTGAGCTTTAATGAAAAGGATAAAGACCTCTGAATCCACACAAACAGATTTCCTGTTTTATTGTCTAAATCTACCAAAACAATTATTTATGTCACAGTATTAAAATATATGAAAAATATATTACAGCTTTTAAAATTCTATATACCAGCTATAACTTATGTGTGGCTGTGTATATGTGCAAATATACATATATATGTTATTAAAAATCATGTTTCATCATTTAATTCCATATCATATGTGAATCCAAGACTACAAATATGGCTGAAATCTTTTACTGAGCAAATTTATTTGGCTCTTATGTTTTCTTCCTCTATCATCTTTCTACTCCATGCATTCTCTTGGTGATCAGACTTGCAAAATAAATATGATAATAAAAAAAAAAATCACACAGATTTCTGTGAAAAATAAAAATTACTAACATGAATGTATTGTACAATCACTGTTACATGCAAGAAAATGGATGAGAATGACAGCAGAAGAGTTTCTGTTATTTTGTCAGTGTCCTAAACTAAAGAAACACTGATTCTGGACAGAAAATTTTAATCTTATAGCAATCAAAGTAGAACCCCTATGCTTGTGGATGTTTCTGCACATGCCTGGGGAAGAATTGCTATCTTAGGTATTCAGATTTACTTTCTTTGGTGTTTTAAATTGGCATAAAACAGACTGACATCCTTTATAAGTATATGCCATATGTTTAACTGTCAGCAGGTGAAGTTATGCTAATACATGTTCATGTTTACCCATCCTTCTAATTCAGGTCTTTAATAGGAACCCAGGTCATCAAAAATCTCTGCATTGACTGTAAAAAGAGCAAGGAGTTCAAATAGGTCAGTGGAGAATAAGGTAAGCTGACTCCCTCATCATTACCTTAAAGTAAAATGCTATAGTGATTATACTGCCTTAATTTAGGTCCTAAAACAAATTGTCTGAAGAGCATAGGTATAAGAATCAGAAACTAAATATTAATTAAAAATATAAAACTTTTATTTGTTGTTTTGCTCAGGCCACTTAACTGCTATTAAATTACTGTTTTTAAAGAAAAGACTGTGCAACATAATTAAGAACATTATGAAACAGTACTGAAATATTTTACATATTGATTTTTTAATTTTGTCCTCTGTGCAGGTAGAAAGCATAATGTCTGCCTCAAAATAATACTTGGAGGTAATTAACCTCATTTCTTGATCACTGTGCAATTGATATTACTAGGAATATCAACAATGTTTGTATACTAAGTAAAACTCTGTTTTTCATTGTCTTTGAGCACTAACTGAAGCTGTGAAATCGATTTGTATTTGTAATTTAAATTGAATATTTTTTCTTTGCAGCAAGACTTTTTAAATCTAAATTTGTGATGTACAACTCTTTCCAGTTTGTTTTTGCCTTTCAAGCTTTTCAGTAAGGTATTTTAAAATTGTATGAGCTTTCTTCATTCATTAACATAACAAAAATGCATAACCCTAACAAGTGAAACCTATCAGAACTAGAGTGAGAAAATAGAAGACTGAATTCATATTGACTGTATAATAACAAAAATGATGCTGTTAAAATTCCGCAAGATCTTGCAGAAATATAATAGCATAGTCTGACTCAACTTACCCCCATCTCAGTCTTCTGTAGACATCAACATAAATACTAACAACTATGAAAGTCACCTATCTTCTCATTTTTTAAAAAACATCCATACACTTTGGACATATTTAGCTGTCTGACCACTTACATTTATATGTGCAATTTAAAAAGTTAAACTATTTGCAGGTCATCTCGTTACTAGTATTTTGAAAATAAATACTATAATTGCTGATTAATCCAACATTCTTTTAATAAATGCATTCAACAGTAAAATTAATCTGAAAAATTAATCTGCCTTTCAATTTACATGCTCCACTTTGATTTCAAATAGGCATGTAAATTAGCAATGGATAATGGGATAAGAAATGCAGTGGTGAGATTTGAAGCAGCCTCTGTACAAAGCTTTTTCCATGCTTGGGCTAAGTCACTGATCCAAATACTGATGAAGTAGTGGAAGAACAATTTGAGATATCATTGAACTTTGGGTCAGTTGTTACAGAGGCAAAATGAACAATAATGGATTTTCCACAAAATATGGAATAAGAAAACTTTGTGAATTATTTACATAGTTGTATTCTAAATATATTCACAAATGATTGAACTGGATTTTCAGAAGTGGAGAAGAGTTGAAACATTTTGATGAATAGTCTATCACATGTGTCATAAAAAATTCAGCTAACATAATTCATAGTACTTATTTAAAATATTTTGTACAATTTTTGAACAAATTATGGATGAATACAAACAAGTTATTTGACCAGCAGCATAAAATGAGTGAACTACAGACATATGTATTCATCAAACATTTCAAAACAAAAATACAAAGTGAATTATTTAGAAAAATTGGACTCAACTTGTTTCAAGCCCATACTGGTAATGTCTATAATGTGTGAACATGTAAAGAGAAAGAAATGTGATTTATAAAAAATTGAAAATTTTAACTTCATGATTATATTATTCTGCTTAATCTAGGTACTTGAAAATTTTATTCAAAAGTTAAAGAGATATATGTAATTTGTAACATGTGAGGCCATCTGTGTATCAATACAGGCAGAATAGCCATCCTTTTTTTTGCCTGTGAGGAGATATGAGTCAGATCTAGGTCATGTGTCCACTCTGTTATCTAAGTCATAGGAATACACAGTTGTATTTGAGCTTCTTTTTTCAGTCTCCTTTGACAACAAACATAGAGAAAATAAAGCAATCTTAGAAAAAGAATGTTTCATATGGATACTGTTGAATCGGTGTTACACATGCTTCAGTCCTCCCTAACTGATCCAGAGTTAAAACTTTTCTTGAAAAATGACAGTTCAGGTGCTTATTAGCCCCACTACCTTCTCTTAGGACTGATGTAAAAGTTAACCCAAGATTGCTTATCAGAGAAATTACCTGTTCTTTACCACCTTGTTGTTCAGCGTGCACTGAACAACAAGGAGTCCAGTTCACTGCTGAAAATGAAAGTCTCAAGCAGAAATTAGATTAATCAGTCTGACATCACCAGAATACAAGGGTTTTTTAAGAAAATGTGAATTAATGTAATTCACATCTCCCTTTGATGAATTCAAAGTTTATCATGCATATGCTATAAAAAATTGACACAATTATTCTTAGCAATGATTACATGATAAAGAACTTTTCTATATTGTGAGTATGCATGGTGCAGTATAGCTACTGTTAATGGAATAAAAAGTAAGGTATTTAAATAAACAATTGCATTCAATGCTCACTAAAACCATATAATTAAAAAAAAAAACAACCAAAAAACTTCACTGCTTTGTTCAGAAGCCATAGAGTGAGTGACAGGAACTATATTATACTGGAAACTTGTTATTCAAAAAGGTGAATTTTATTTTTCTCTTAAGGAGCTGAATAGATATATATGGAGCTTCTTAATTCAATATGCCATTATTGAATTAAATAATATAATTGCTCCTTTTTAAATCTAAAATTATAGAACTCATCTTTGAATTGTTTTTGAAGTACCCTATCTCACCTTCAGAACAGTCTTCAGTTACCACCAGCTTTGCCAGAAAGACAAGAAAAGATCAGATTCTCCGTGAACACTTTTCTTTAGATACAAGTGGTATATGTAAAGTGTTCTGTCTTGTACCTAGACCAATTAGTTAAGTACATTTTTTTCTTTTTCTTTTCCCCTGGAAAACAAAAATAATATTCACAAAAAGAGTGAAACAGACACATCATGTGGATATCTCACAAAATTAGTAGTGTAATGACTAGATATTTTCTAATGATAAAATCTATCTAATTATTTCAGTATTTTCTTGTGAGTTTTGGGTTTGGTTACTGCATGCAACAGGTTCTTCCACTACAAAGATAATCAAAATAATCAGTGTTGTACATCATTATTAGTTGGCACCCTATCTTACTACCAAAAATGAAGATTATTTCTACCAGCACATAAATAACATTTTTAGTCCACTTTCAAAAGGTATTGCTACCTGTAATCTATGTGGGAAAACCAGTTATGCTTGCCAAGTTATCCTATGCTGGATTTGCTTGCCAGATAAGATGCCAAATTCAGGCGAGCAGTATTCAAATCTCTCTTCAGCTACTGCAGCTGCCATTCTCAGTTCTACTGTCCTCAGAAAACACCTGATAGCAAGTGTAGTATCCATATTTTTAATGTTGGTTCTAGGTTAAAATGCAACAACAAGTTGTCAGGTTTTTATTTGACTTCTCTTAGTAGTTTAATAGTCTGATAGTAGTATGTGGAGACATATTAATCTCCTTGTCTTGCAGCCTATTATGTGTGCCTTCATTTTATGTTATATCTGAGACTCATCACTGGTGGTCTGAGACTAATCACAGTTGGTGCTCCCACCTCAACCTTTTTATTAACCACCAAAAACGAACATTATAAGCTTAAAAGTTTTTCTTAATGACCCACCTCTGTCTGCTTTTTCTAAAGTTCTAGGGACAGGAAATTTAAGAAAACTAGAGAAGGATGAACAGCACAGTAAAGATCAGGGTCAGTGCTGCCCTGATACCCAGTATACCTAAACTCAAAACAGAGTTTGACTTCATCAAGAGTGTTGCAGCAGCCCTCTTATTACAGGGTTAAAATGAGCCAAGATTTCTTGCTAAACACAGCATAAAAAAGGTCCTGGTTTATTCCTCTTCATGGCTTACTCATCTTAACCCTAACTATTCACCAACTCCGGCTGCAGCAAGCTCCTGCTGTAGGTTTCCCTTGCAACCTCTGACTGCAGGTATCAGTTTGCAGACTCTGAATGCAGGCTTTAACCTAGCTAGACTGTAACTGCAGGTTCCAACAACAGGCTCTACCCACAAACCCAGAATTATGCTTCGTGACTCTCTCCTTCATGCTCCTCAAGTTTCCCCAGCTATGATACAACCACCCCATCCCCTTGTTAGCTAAGCCCCTCTTTTACATCACTTATCCTTATTGGATATAGCTGTTACTCACCAGGAGCAAGGCTGAATTGGGTAATTAACACAGCTGTTACTTATCAGGTGTGAGGTCACCTGTATTCCCTTCTCCTACAAAGAGATGAGGCACACATACTAGTGAATCGCACAGACAACAGTAATTCAATAAACTATGGTATGACACGATAATGAATCTATCCAGTTCTATCCAGTTTCCTTGGTATTAAGTTTTGGAAGTGCGTGTAAGCATGAACCTATGTACTTAAACAAGCAAAAAACACTGCACTGAAAGCACATCATGGCAGAATTGCAAAACCCTGTTAGCATTCTTCACATGCTCTCAGTGGACAGAACATTTTCATTTAAATTCTCATTTGCAAAATCACCAAGTCAGCTGGTTTTAAAAAGTTAATGTGAAAATGAAAGTTCTTAAAATTACTTTTTAATGTTCTATATTGGCGTGGGCTAGCCATATGGGGCGATTGGGTACTGTTTGTCACTTGGTTCATTTCCATTACAATACAATTGCAACAGCAAATCCGTACATCTTGCAATTCAAAAAGGTATCTTTTCTTTCTTCATAACAACTAGATATGTTTATTAAGTTTTCATTTCACTGCATTATAATAAGCTTCACAAATACACAACCAAGATAGAGTTACCTTAACAACCTTGTCATTTCAATTTTTCACACATTTCCATTGTGTGTGCCTTCTATCTCACTGAAGTTTCAACTCATTAGCTGACTGCCATAAACTATTAGTCTGTAGCATTGCTCAGTCTTTAAAAAAACATAAAACAGGAAAAAAAAAAAAAAAAGAGAAATTGCCTACAGCCACTTTCAGACTCAGTGTCTACAAGCTATGTTGGTTCATTAGCCCAAAGTGCATTCAAAAGGAACCCCTTCCAACAACAGTAAAAAAACATAAAAGCACCCAACAAGGAAACCATTCATGAACATTCTATTTTCAGAATCCAAACTAAAGGTATCACTATACACAGAAGACATTATTCATCTCATTACTTTTCACAAAGCCAAGCAAAATACTTTTATGCATACAGCATATGCTTCCTCTTTATTTTGGTACCATGAAACTGTCTAATGTAGCGATATCTGAAAGGCAGGGTGTTCTAATTGGTTTGGCTTCAGTTAAAAATATTAAATCTACAAATTGGTAAGGATTGTTAACATTATTAATTTGATAATCACTGCCTGTTGTAAAGATTGATTTAGGGAAAGAAGTATATTGCCAAAACATGTTTACTTTGAATAATCTCATTATACTTCATTGTCTCTTACAACATTTTACCTTTCTGTTTTTTTATGTTTGGTTAGTTGATATGTTTACTTCTTTCTTAGCCAGACTGGCACATTTTGTCCTGATTTTAATGAAATGTACTGTACACATAACACTGTATTTCATAGTAGCATTACATCAGAGTAATATTAATTTTTGTTTTCAAACACATTTTTACTTTCATTTATTTCAAAATCATTTTGTTATAAAGCTTTAAAAATATGATTGTTCCATTTTACTACATTTTTAAGGCTAATTATTCTTATACAACTAAAAGGTAGCAACACCTCAAAGGATAAAGTAACTTGGTTTGCTACCTTGTCACAAATTTCCCTCAGTGCATACATACTATCTTGCCCTAAGGCTGCCTTTTGGAATCATGCCTATATATCTCTTAGAGAAGAAACCTTTACCCAGTAGGAAGAATAAAGTTCTTCAGAGTCTGCACTGTAAAGACAACATAAGCATGGATTGTGACAGATTTCACTTCCTCTGCACAGAGCAGTCTTGACATAAAGCACACATGACAGAAGTTTCTTGCTGTTTGGGCTTGCTACCAAAATATGAGCTAAGCTGAGGGATGCTGATTCCTGGAAAACATCCATTTACGGCTCCAGGACCAGAGATTACTCAATAGTTAATGTCACGCGCATGCAATTTCCTTCTCCAGGTGCACCTGGTGAGACAGTGTCCTAAAAGAGACATTCTAAGGAGCAAATTTCTCTCTTCAGAGAGAAGAAAATAAGTGCAAAGCAACATCTCTCTCTCAAAAAGCATGGCTGTTGGAGACTGAGCAGGCACACTGTATTTTTGTTGTTTCCCAGCTGCCTTCTCTTTCATAGAATCATTGAATCATTAAGGTTGAAAATGACCTCCAGGATCATGGAATCCAACCTTTGACAGAACACCACTATATCAACGAAACCATTGCACTAAGCTATGGTTGTTTGAAACGTCCAGTCATTTCTTGAATATTTCCAGGGATTGTGACTCCACCACATAACTGGGCAGCCTGTTCCAATGTGTCAGGGTTTAGGCTGGATATTAGAAAAAGGTTCTTCACCCAGAGAGTGCTTGGGCACTGGAACAGGATCCCCAGGGAAGTGATTGCAACACCAATATGGACAGAGTACAAGAGGCATTTGAATAACACTCAGGCCCACTCTTGGGGCTGTCCTGTGAATGGCCAGGAATTGGACTCAATAATCCTTGAGGGTCCCCTACAACTCAGAAGATTCTGTTATATTTATCATCTTTGTATTTACTATTGCTTCAGAGTATTTTCTTTCAAAAATTACCCTGTTTCCTTTTGAAAGCAATTATGCATCATTCATCTATTCTTGCTACTCAGAATCCAAGTATTTGCCCTCAGATAAGTCTTTCTCAGACTGAAATGACTTTTTCCATGTCATCTTGTCTATATTGTAACTTTTATCTTGGGGTTTTTTAAAATTTTGTTGTTGTTGTTGTTGTCTTTCTCTGAATTTTGCTCCTTACCATACTCACCTCACAAGAGAGATTATATCTCTTTCTGCATTTTTTTGGTGTTGCCTGTCTGAAATGCAAGCTCTGCAGTATCACCTCTTGCTATGTGACTTTACAGTATCTAACATTTGCTCTTCTTTCCAGATGCCACTATAAGAACAGGAGTGAGAAACCTCTTGAGTTGCTGTGTAAGAAAAATAAAGGTCTAGGATTTAAAGATTGAAAAATTTTACCTATGAAAGGCCATGATCACAGGTAGTCCTACATACTCAAATTTATCCAATACTGATGGACATGTAAGATATGGAAATCAATTAGCCTTCTCAAGGTTATCTTGCTCTCTGCACTGAAAATATGAGGACTCCAGGTGAGAATACAATCTAACTTTTAGATGGCATAAATGAGATGAAATGACTGCCAATATAGTTGCCAAGTAAGGTGCCTAAAGTAGTTAAACTTGGATTCCAGCCAACATTTATTTTATCATGAAGCCTGAGAGTATGCACTACATTTTCAAGGTCTGAAGGGAATTCTTCAAAGCTCTGGATTTAGTGATGTGGTTGATACAGTCCCCTTCTTTTTGAAAGGATAATGAAATACCTTAAAGGTTAAACCTTCTTGTGCCACAGTAGGGGGCAGGACCAATGAAGAGGAGGATTTATATAAACCAGATTAGCAACAAAAGAAGATGAAAGTGACTGTGTTGTCTCCTTCTATGCCATTACTGAGACACGACTGTGTGTGCATACATTTATTTAATATTTATAATGCAAAAGTGCCTAGACACTCATTTTGATCACCATGGTCAAATCATAGTGAAGTGGGTGCACCACAGAAACACCTCCTGTACATGCATATGCTTACATAAAATATTATATAACTTTTTTATTCATACTCCTGTCATTTCAAGTTTTTTATCTTTTTATTTTATTGAAAGATAAGATTCTAATGTTTTAAGTCAAAGAACCTTAGCATGTTTTCAAAAAGACAATAGTAATAAACAATGGAAGTAAATATTTAATTCACAATTTTCCTTTCTCCTAACAAATTTATCTGTTGAAATATGCAGCACAAATCACTAACAAAATTCCAGATTATTAAGAGGAACCACTGTAGATATTTAAATGGACCACAATATAATAAAACACAAAATAATATATGTCTAGTGAAAACTTCTCTCATATATTAATTTCTGTCAAATTTATTCAAGAGTTTCAGTAAGCTCAACAAAAGCCATATTTGTGAAATCATATGCTAAAGTTAGAGCACTTCTTTTCAAACCTTTATTTTATAGAACTAAATAATTTTGAGGTACTGAAGTCTGGAACATAATAAATTAAGTGTGGTGGAATCACCATCCCTGGAAGTGTTCAAAAGGCTTGTTCTTGTGCCATGTGCAGTTAGGGTTTAGCAGCGTTGCTAGATCAATGGTTGGACTTGATAATCTTAGAGACCTTTTCCAACCATGGTAATTGCATGAGTCTATGATTCAAAATATGCTTTTCTTATTCACATTAATCAGAGCACTTAGATCACTGTCCAGAGACAAGCATGGACTAAAATTTGAATATCACTGAAATAAAAAATATTCTCTCTGCATAATTCTCCCTTGAAAGAGAAACTGTAGTGATGATCATGGCAAGATGCTGTAAAGGTTTAGTTGTGGGTTTCTCATATATGATAGATAAGTTGCTTACAAGGTCTTGCCAATGCAGGGGGACTTTTCTTTCACAAAGCATAAATCAAAAATAAGTTGAAGTCATCATACCAAAATAAGTACTAATTCAATTCTGTACCTGAGTAGAATTAGAATGTAGCTTTATTAAGTGCATATTGGAAATTTCAGTTGAATGCAATGATGAGGTAGGACTGCAACACTATTTCACTTTTCACTCGCAGCAGCACAGGAGCAATTCTGCTGTCCTGAGCAGAGAAAGGGCACACTCCAAGAGGTTTCATTTCTTCCACAACCTCCTTTCCAATCTTTCTCAAGACCACATATATCAATCTTTGCCTTATCCCTTTTGGACCACTGTCACTCATGATTTCCATTTCTGTTTGGCTTTCTTTCTTTTATCTTTCAGCTCATTATTTACAGATATACAGTCCTACAAATCAATAACTCCATAGTCTGCACTGCTCCATACAAACTCTGTTTATTTTTCCTGGCATATTTCTGTTCCAGTCTTTCCAGGTACCTCAGAAAGTAGACTGTGTTATTTCACTATTTTTAAACAAAGAGATTTTAATTGCTTTCGTGTCTGAAAGGAATGAAAGCTGACTAAAAAACCCCCCTGCATTCAATGACCTTGGTGACTGCCTGCAAAGTGACATCATGGATGCTGGCAGCTGAACAGCACCTTTACATAATAAACCCAGGATTGTCCATGAACTCAGTACAATATAAGCTGTCACATAATTTCTGCTCCTGTATTGGTACAATTTCTTTCTCTTCCAGTATTTGTATTTTCCCTTTGGACTTCTTAATTTTTAAAGACAATTACTCTATACAAGAAAATTTAAAGTATTGGACTCTGCTTAATATTTGGCTGAAGAAATTCACACCTATAAGTAGGACAGCATGGTTGTTCCAGGTGTCAGGTTATTAAAAAACATGAAATCACCATATCACAGGAAGATTTAGTTGGAAGAGATTTTTGGAGTCTATCTGGTTCAATCTCCACTTCAGTCAAAAAATAAATTGGGCCAAAATCTGATTTCACTTATGAGGATACTGAAGAATTTTTGGGTTTCAGAGGCTTTTTCTAAAGCTCTGAATTATTACAGAATGGGTAAAAAGGCCCATTCTCCTACATCTCCTAAAGCACCATTGTTGCTCAGTGGCTGTCTATTAGTTTTTTGAGATTCGGGCTAACATATGACACTTCTCCCACTGGTTTTAATTTTTTTAGTTATTTTATCAGAGATGTTGCTGGCAGCACACCTAGAAACAGGTAACTGTTTCTCTTCCTTACAAGCTCTTCCTTTGATGTCTCCTAGCAAATATGTGATCTGCTGCCCATAAGTATCTGTACACCTCATTCTCACATATTCATGAGTTTATAGGCTTATGTTATATATAATTAAAACTTTAGTTATGATTTCCAACATAGATTTCCTACTAACCACCATTTAACATCTCTGTGCCCTACAGCAATTTTTTAAAGCTTTCTTATGACTCTCTTAGTGGAGTTTTGCTTCTAAAAAAGCAAAATAGTTGAGCTTTTAATCACTGGCCATTGCTAAGCAAATTTATTTAAAATATAGAAAAAAAAATCTGCTTTATAATATTTATGTTGGTTTTTTTCTATTTTAGAAATGGACAGACGTTGGATATACGAGCATTTGAATGGTTCATTCTGAGATTAGCACAATTCATAAAAAATGGGTTTCAAACTTTGCTTGTTTTTATCATTTTGTTGTCATTGTAAGGTACTGAGTTGTAGCATGAAGAACTAGGTAGCTCGCTTTCATTAATTTTCAAATATTTCATGGCAATATGATGACAAAACAGCTTTACACATGGAAGGAATTAAAACATCAATATTGTAGTATTTACCTTGAGTAACTGACTCAGTAAAAAATGCAGCAACAATCTTCATTGATAATTTTGTAAATATACCAGCTTTATGCAGCATAGCCATGGTACTATTTTCTCTTGTTAAATATTTTATAGCATATTTTTGATTTGTAGATGGCTCATTCTTTCACTGACTTTCATTTTTCTCATTTTTTGCCCTTTTGGTAGAGTATGAACTCATTTTACAAGTACACATGGGTATTTATTTCTTTAGGAACTGTATTTATTTAGGAAATTTGGACCCCTACATGGACAAGTGTTAAACACACAGTTACACAAACTACTCATTTAAATAAGTATTTTCTAATTTTTACATAGTTTATATATTCTGTTTATATATTCTATTCAGAGTCTTTTATAGAATTCAAAGCTATTAGTATGTTTACCTATCTACAATATTAGGAAATGCATAGAAATTAGAGCATGGAAATCTATTAACATTTCAAATTTCTAAATATATTCCAATGAACACTGATCAATCTGCTGTACATGATCTTATTTTTTCAACATGTTATGGCTTCATGATTTTTAGATTAATCTATGTTTATAATTTTAGAAATAGTTCAAATATCATATTATTATATGTGTTATTTTTATCTTTTAACAGAAATAGTTTGCAGCCCACCTTTATTGCTGCAACAATTGCCATCACAATCAGACTGTATCCACCTGAAAATAGTGTTGTATGCAAATGATTATTGTATCGTTTTGGTTGTGTTCCTGAGTTTTTGTTTTACAAGATTACCATATCAACATAAAACTAGAAATATTATTTTCATAATTAATATTAATATTGGGCTAAAATAAGAAAGTGAGGAAGAAACTCAGCCATCAGTTTCTAACATGAAAAAAGCCATAGTTTTTCTGTAGCTTCTCCTTCCTTAGATGATACAGTTGGAGCTCTCTATCATTCCACACCATGTTGGACCCAGTACAGGTCCTGTTAAGAGCAAAGATTCCTACAGCATTCTTTCGTCTCACTTTTGAAGTTGGACTGGTCCCTGAAGGGCTTATATTTGTTGTTGAAGTTAGCTAGTGAAATGGCCCAGTACTGTGGAAATCTGGATTTTTAAATCTTGCTTATGATGAAGAGTTTACAGGAAGAAAAAAACTGTTTTATGAAAACATAATGAAAGACTTAAAATTTTTCATGTACTCATTATTTCTAAATAACTCTCTGTATTTCATGGATAATGAGGAAGATAAAAATAACATTAAAGCATAACAAAGGTGTATGCAAAATGAGACAAAGAAATTCCAATTTTATAGATGTTTTACAAATGTTCTGCTGTATTTTGTTGGTAAAATTTTCAGAGTAATTTTATATTTATATTCAGCCTAATAAATTTGGATTAACATTTCAATTAACAGCACAGAACGTTAAAATCACACATTTTTCAACTTGTGTTTTCAAAGGCAATTTCAAAATTCTAGAGCAGCTCCTGTTATAAATCATAAATGTATGGGCATTTCTGTCAAGTGTCTCATTTGTCCCTCTCACCTCAGTAAGGCAGCAAGATCAGAGCCAGCATTCTGAGCTATGAATTTCTAAGCTTTATATGTTCCATTACAACTGTAACATCCTTCCTTACCATTAGGAAAGAACTGTAATGCAGGCAGTGTCTTTTACTTACATAAATAGCCTTCAAGGTCCCCTCCAACTCAAAACATTTTAACACAAGTAATATTTGTACGCTACATAGAATCCTAAAATCAGATCATAATAGGGATTAGAAATATTGACATCAATAATGCTGAAAACTATAATACACACCATGAAAATACTGGTACTAGATAATAATAAATTATTACTAGAGGAATAGAGTATTACTTCACAGATGATGTATAGAAATAAATAATAACTTGGCCTTACCTAGGATAACCAAAATTTGTCAAAATCAGAATCTGTAATATACAGGGACTATGTAGTCTTCCATCCCTGAAAAAACTCTCCAGAAACATAAAAAAAAAAATTACAGATATAAGGGAATGATATTAAAGAGATGTGAAATGCAAGCTTTCCTAGTTGCTTCACAGAGACTTCTCACAGGCATACAAAGGCAGTTTTTTGTTAGTTTAGGGGCAGAAGGCCAGAGGGTTGAGTAATTCAGGTTCCTAAAGCACACTGAATGAACATTGAATATGTCTTTCTAATAAATTATTTTTTCCTGAGGGTATAGTTTTCTCTTGAGTGCAAGTAGCAAAACGCTATTTGTACCCATGCAGCTGAGATCTCTTTTCACTCTCCCCTGCTCTTCCCTTCCAGAATCTGAGAGGATTGCCCTTCTACAGGACTGGCAGCAACAGTCCTTGGCTTTGGCTCACCCCAGACTCAGTCTGCTCTAGCCAAAGCCAGGACTATTGCAGAGGATCTGCTATTGATTTGGTAGTATAAATGTTTATATGGCAGTATTTAAGTGTTTGCCCTGACACTGTTTAGTCTAGTAATCTAGACAAAGCCTCAGGAATTAATTCTGGAGTGTGCTTTAATTCTGGAATGTGATTCAATTCTGGAGTGTGTTATACATGTCACATTTAATTAATGTCACAGAAGTGCAAGCTTCTGTTATGCTTTTCCCTCTTCCTTTTTTTTTTTT
>VWYO01009639.1:39616-64928 GCA_013400275.1 Rhadina sibilatrix | reverse complement strand
TTTTTTTTCCATGCTGTTTAGCTCTGATTTTCTATATTCAATTTTCATTTTGCCTAATCTTGTCTGGGTTCATTTGCATTCTTGCTTTCTGCTTGTTTCCTCTTTTTTTCAGCCTTTCCTCAGTGAGCTTGAGCACAAGTTTCACATTTCATCTGAACCTTTAAACCCACAGTGTTCCAGTAAATAGAAAACTGTTACCAAGTTGTATGCTTATGACCTTGCCTACTGGGTTGTGCTTCTCAAAGTATGAGTTAGGAATCACATGGAAGTGGTTTGCAAAAACAGATTTACATAATGCTTTCTTTTTGCTCCCATCTTGTATTGCTACTTTACATAAAAACTTATTTTGTTTGCTTTTCTAATGTCACTATTGCTTGTGATCAGAGAACTGTTATTCAGTTGCTAGTCTCATCTTGTCCAAGTAGTTATGGGGGGAAAGGTGCTTTTTCTGTAGTGATACCTCAGTAGAAAACATTTTAATCTGACAACCAGAGATATAAAGAGGGGAAAAAAAGAGCTGCATGTTAATTTCAGAATGGCATAAGGTTTGTATTCTAACACTAACAACTAAAGTGTATAAAAAGAAAAGGCTTGCTATGGATAGGAATCAGACAGCTTCTTTTTCTTATACTTCAAAAACATCCAGTGTGGATACAGTTTTAAAATCCCTAAGGAACATCGAGAAAGAAATGAGAGTGAAATTCAATTTATTTCACATCTATTTTTCAGCAATAAACTAGAAACTGTCATGACTGCTAAACAGAAATAAAAGTTTGAATCCTTGGAAAAGTGGGAAATTTCCAAAGCCTGAGAAACTCCAACTATCTGAAAAGTATGATTGCTTTCTCCTCATGTCTGTTGTAGCCTCATCATTTTCACTCATCGTAATGTCCCTTGAGACACATTTAACTTCTTACTGAATTCCTAGGCTGAAGGGGCAAGAGGGCTTTATACAAAACTGTGTGTACTCTGTGATTTATATCAGTTAGTGTTAAAGTATGTCTAATTCTGAGTATCTAGAATACACTTAATTATAAGTTTACATAAATCATGTACAGAATTGATTGCTCTAATGCAAATATTCTGCATTTTGTGAGGTTTTGGATATGACTTAAAAAGAGGACGAGAAAGTTTACAACACAGAAGCAAGAATCTTAATGACTGTATGAAAGATTGTTATAATTAACAAGAACTCATGAAAGTATATGATTTTCATTTTAAACAGTAGGTCACAACATTTCTCACATAAATAAATATGAAACTAAAAAATATTTTAGAATATATGTGTACCTAACCACTGGAATGATGGTATGACTCAAACGAATGAAAAGCAAATTCATAAAATAAACTATAGAGCATATGTTTTCCCAAAAGCCCTTAACTGTGGGGAGAAATTCATGCTCACTTCTCTTCCCCCTACATATTATTCCTCTTGGTAGTATAGTGGTGTGTCAGCTTCCCGACCTCAGAACCAGACCAGCTGGGAGTGACAAACAAAATAGGGAAGGGAATGGTGAAGTAGCTCAGAAAAGTAAATTTTAATAACAAGCAAAATAACAAAGGGCAAAAGCCAGGGTTATAGCACAATCTCCAAAGACCCAGCAATAGGCTAAACTCAATATATAGGGTTACATCTGAGGGTAGGGAACCAATCATCAACATGAACTCGAAACATAACCTTATAAAGCGAATGTTACAAACCAATCATAGACAAGAACTAGAAACATTGCCTAATATGGAATCACCTAATTTACATAACTACTCCCATAATCCAGTTCTTCTCACCATAACTTAGATATTTTCCCTCTCAACATTCTGCTTCCCGTGGCCTTAAGTTGATGCCTTATGTGTGACCATTCTAGTCCAGCCAGCCTGATTCCCACAGTATAGCTGTCTCTTTAACCTCTTCTACTTTTAAGAATTTTTGTAAGATTCCTCCTGCTTTACCTGTGCTTACTCTTACCTGTCACAGGATTGCAAAGCTTATAATATTGGTAATTTTTAAAATTAATTTTATTGGAGATAAGAAAGAATGTAAACGTATTGCTTGAAAACATTTCTTTTGCTAAGATTTTTTTGCTAAGAGAACAGAATTCTGAGGAGTAAGGTGATGTAACTGAAGAGAATAGATTCAGTTGTTGAATTTTGAAACTAGCCAGTGGTCCTAAAAAGGATACAATTAAATTCTCCTCATGAAGTAAGCAGCAAGATTAGCTTCCAGCCTCTAGGAGAGATAGCTTGATTAACCTACAGAGTTTTGACAGCATTATTAACCAATTCTAGAATTAACAGCATATTTGGAATTAGAAAACACCTTTTCTGTGCAGGGAAAAGATGTGCCTGCAGGCCCAGAAAACTCCAAAACAGAATGATGTGACCCTGATCTTTCATCCTAATGATCTCTCTTTTAACTGCAGTTTTTGTGGGTATCCTTCTTTTTTTTTTATTATTTTTTTAAGGGGATGATTGTAGGGGAGAGGGTAATGAATAAACAAAAACCCCAGATGAATAAGACTGAAAAGAAAAAACATAGCAATAATGCCAGAACTCATGTTTGACTAGAGGTGGGAGTAAACCACATGCAAACTGTTTTTTCAATTATAACACTGGAAAAGCTTTTGTGATACTTGAAAACAAGACAAATGCAGTTTGCAATGGAAGATGAAGTTTTCAAGGTGATAAACTTTCAAAGGTTAAATCTAGTCTTTGATCCAAGAACTTTTCAATCTGCTTAATCTCATTAAGGTGCTAGTATTAAATAGACTTCTGCACCCTAATTGTGCTAAATAAAATTAAGAGTTCAAATCCATGTCAAAATTCTGCTGAACTTTGTGAATTTGTGAGTAGAAGTTATTTCAAAACTTGCAGTTCATGTATTTAGCCATTGAAAATCCACTTTTAGTGACTGAAAAGAATTCTTAGTGATTTCATTCAGAAGATACTTTTAGATTCTATGTACTGAAATCTTCAACCCATGGAAAGCAGTACTAAGGATTTAACTGAAAAGAGTTAGAAAGCAGCATTGATAGTGCAGCATTTAATTGTAATAAGTTCATAATATGGTGAAAACACAAATATTTGCAGTTTCATCAGATGTTAAACTGAATGAGCGATGGCAAAACTCTGTGATTTAAATTACTGGGTTTCAACCTTTTCTGATGTGAAAACACCTAAAACATGTCCTGTAAGTCAGCAGATCTCTATATATTGAATTTGTAATTGATTTACTTTTGATGTTTACTATTTTAATATGTAACTTCTGCTCTATTTTGTCCGGGATAGAGGTAATTTTCTTCATAGCAGCTTCTTTGGTGCTACATTCTAGATTTGTAAGTAAACCAGGGTTGATAACACAAAAATATTTCAGCTATTGCTGAGCAGTGCCTGCGCTGTGTCAAGGTCTTTTCCATTTCTCACTCCATCTGGCCAGAAAGTAGGAAATTTCTTGCACAAGGGATTGGTAGGGGACACAGATGGGACAACTGACTCAAACTGACCCAAGGGATATCCCAACCTTATAGCATCATGTTCATTGTATAGAGCTGGGGGAAAAAGAGGGAAGGGGCAATGTTCAAAGCAATGGCCTTTGTCTTCTCAAGTGACTGTTCTGCCTGTTGAAGCTCTGCTTTCCTGGGAATGGCTGAACACCTACCTACCCATGGGCAGTGGTGAATGAATTCCTTGTTTTGCTCTGCCTGCATACACAGCTTCTGCTTAATGTACTAAATTGTCTTTAGCTAACCCATGATTTCTCTCACCTTTCCAATTCTCTCCCTCATCTCAGTGCAGAAGACTGGGTGAGCAGTTGTGAGGAGCTGAGCTGCCTGCTGGGGTTAAACCGCAACAGTACCTCACAAAGGGTTCCTGGAGCCCCAGGTGTTAGTAGACCAAAGGTAAATAGCCCCTTTGTGCTCAATGTCTGTTGCCAAGTGTCTGATAAAATTTGGTGTACTTGGATATTTCCAGTGACCCTTTTCAAAATGAACCTGTTACAAAAACAAAGAGACGCTGAATCACTAACTACAATGTTTCAAAACACTTCTGGTCTATTAAAAATTATACGGATGCAAGCAGTTGAAGGCTATCATCTTCAGACTTGATTATTTGTTCCATTATTGCAGGTAAGAAGAACACACTGCAGCATTAAGGAGCTCTTTTGAAAGGATTTAACAAAATCCTTTTATTTAACAAAAATAGTAAAACACCAAAAGATGATGGGAAAGAGAGAGACCGTTTTCTTCACAAAAATAATAAATGCTGCACAGGGATAGTTTAAAACAAAATAGATTTCTATCTTAAATTTCAAATGCAGGATTATGTCTCACCTCTTTGAAATGCCAGGCCTCTTCTTGTAGCTTATTCATAGAAGATGATAAGTATTAACCAATATTGCTATGCAAATATATCTCACAAGGGCATTATGTCTTCTCCTTGGGCCAGTTTTCCTGATCTAATCTGGTTAAATAAATTAATTTTAATACATCCTTTCAAAGATCACTAATAGTTGGTAGCATTAATTTTATGTATAACTGACCATGATCATGTATAACAAATGTTTTCCCGTCAACATCAGTCTAAACACTTATTTTACCAATGTCCATTCATCAATATCAACATTTATCTAAATACATGTATTTCATTAATTAGCAATTGAAAATTAAAATCTTAAATTCTTTCCTATTACAAACACTTAATTGATGCAGAAGACTCTATGAATTAATATATGACCCAGATTCTACCTTGGGGGAGAAAAAAAAAGAATAGGCAGTTCTATTTTCATCTCAGGTTTCTAGCCAACACTAATTGGACTGTTTTTTATATTGGGTACTTGTTTTTACAATGTAATACTGGCATTCCTGTAGTGCCAAGGAGTTTGCAAACAAAAGTTTTATAAAAGAAAAGAAACCCATAAAGAGACTTTTCTTAAAGGAGATCTGATGTTCATCCCAACTTGATGGCTGCAAGTGTGAAAATTATTTTAACCTTCCGTTTTACCATCTTTTGTGCTGTTTATTTGCACAGAACTGCATATCACTAAACAAGATAAGGAGTTGCTCCTTAGGTTTCTAGCACTTCCTCAATGCCCATGTCAGCATTAAGTTCACCCTCATTTCATTCTCTCTTTGGTCAAGTGATTTGAATTCCTAGATTCTCAACAGACCAGCATTAACAGGCTGGATTTTTACTGAGGTGTTCCCTGATTACTTAAAGTGTCTCAGATCTGAATTTGCATACTTTAGTTACACAGATAGTTTTAGAAACTTAATTCTCAAAATTGTGGTTAATTTAGGGTCCTTAGGTTCATGAGCAGCTTTGTGCTCCAGCATGACCAAGATGGGAAGTCAAACAGCAATTATGAGCAGGGGAACTCAACAACCACAAGTCCATGGGCCTTGTTGGAATGTGTCCATGAATGCTGAGAGAGTTGGTGGATACCAGAGCTAGGCCATTCATGATCATCACTGAAAGGTCTTGGGGATCAAGAGAATTGCCAGAGGACTGGAATAAAGAAAACCTCACTCGAATCTTCAAAAAGAACAAGAAGGAAGACCCAGGAAATTACTGGCCAGCCAGCCTCAACTCAATCCCTGGAGAGCTGATGGAGTGCCTCACTATAGAGGCCATCTCTACCCACATGGTTGACAAGAATATGATCAGGAGTAGTCAGAATGGATTCCCTAAATGTAAATAATGCTTGACCAACTAGAATGCCTTCTATGATGAATCAAGTACCTGGATGGATGATGGAAGAGCAGTGAATATTGTCTACCTTGGCTTCAACAAGGCTTTTGACCCTGTCTCTCACAACATCCTCTTAGATAAACTCAGGAAGTGAAGACTGGATAAGCGGACAATGAAGTAGATTGACAAGTGGCTGAATGGCAGATCCCAGAAGGTAAAATCAGTGGCACATGTCTGTCATGAGCAATGTCCCCCAGGTTCAATACTGGGCCCAGTATTTTTTAACTTATTCATTAACAACTCAGAGGAGGGGGCAGATGCCTCCTCAGCAAGTTCAATGAAAACACAAAGCTTGGAGGAGTGGCTGATACCCCAGAGGGCTGTGAAGCCCTTCAGAAGGACCTCAACATGTTGGACAGATTTTGGGGGTTTTTTGTTCAAAAGATTTCCAGATTATCTTACATTCTTTTACCCTTATCTAAAATGATGAATTAAATAGAAGCATATTTCAAGTTCATATACTCATGAACGTGAAAAATTTCAGTTATCATATTATACAATGTGTCTTTTTCTTCTTTGTTTAAGAAAATGAATCTGGGTTAATTCTACATGTTAGCAGATCAGCATCAGGCTGAACATAAAGATTAAGAAATATGAGGAGATGAGCTATGATATTTTTATATCAGTTTCAGATTTTTTTACCAACCTTTTTTGGAATTGAATGAAAGTTGAATAAAAACATTGAAAACATTAACTATACAATTAAATTTTAAGCAGAGTTTTCAAATAAAAAAGGGGAAAATGTTGCCAAAATTTAATTTAATTAATTAAATGAAATTTAGGCTCTAGTTTTTTTGAGCTCATTTTATCTCTATGTTCAAGTTCTTAATTTAGAAAACAATTGTTACTGTTTGAAGAATTCTCTCTGTTGTCTTTGATATTTAAGGTAAATATCAAATTTAAGCTAAGAATTAGAGAATTTTTTTGTTAATAAGCTTCAACAAAACCAGGAAAGGGTATAATATCAAGAAGATCAGAAAAGAAACACAGGTAAACACTGTCGGCTAAAAAGAGCTGAGCAAAACCATCTTACTCAGTAAAATAAGCTCAGGACTGTAGTAGAATTTCAACTATGTGAATATTTAGCTGACTGGTGTAGTGGTTGTGTAGTAAAGACCTAGTTAGTATAAGCAAATGTATTCAACAGAACCTACAAGAATTTCACAATGGGGAACGGCTTCCTTTGCAGAAACAGCTGATTAAGGAGAAGCAACTGAGTAGATCTATCTTCCCTGAATGAGAATCCTTTGATTGTAGTTTTCACTGAACAAGAGAAACCAATGTTGAATGAAGAAGCAAGCTGGGCGCCTTGGTTCTATGACAGGGAGTGACCTAAGGTTCCCCTGGGTTTTAAACTCAATAGGAATTAGGAAGACATAACATCATAGAGACCACAGTATCAGTGATCTGCTGAATGGCAGCTTGTCATTCTTTAATTTAGTATCTCCCTTTTCTTTGGAGTAGATGTGAAAGGCATACTCAAGAAGCATTAACAAAACACTGACAGTAAATTAGAGTTCAGCAAATGCAGGAACTGCTTGCCTTCACAACAGAGCATCAATTACTTGATGGACATATTGCCTCTATCTTGGGGGACTGCTTCTTCCCATCATATTCAGAACGATACTCAGCTATTTTTTTTACCAGCACAATTAATGTGCATGAAATACATCATGTAATTTTTACACATTTTGATTCACATACACAAATATATATGTGCATAGGAAACAGGTAATAAGTGTCAATGTGTTTCTGTGTTTCTATGTTCACATGCAAAGGGCCACTCTAGCCACACGTAAATAACATGAACACACTCCCATAAAATACCTAACAAGGTGTAGAGATCTAAAGTAGGAACAGTTTCTGATGTTATTGTTAGAAACATTTTTTCCCACTTGTTTGTTCTACATTAAAAAAAAGTTAAAAAAAAAGGGGGATCAGATCTGTCCATTGTGGACCTATCTGTCTCACACAGTACTTAGTACGCTTTTGGCACTGCAAAAATACTATTTGCTGGTTCACTGCTAGTGTGTTCAGACTGAAGAATGCTGAAATATCAATCAAAACTGAACGAAACTATTGCTTTCAAACCAAACCAGCACTTCATAACCAGAACTGTAATGTCTGAGACCTCTGTGTGTAGATGACCCTCCACTGAAATTTGCAGAAAACGAACACTCTCTTAGATATGTGCAAACAAATTCATGGCAGAAGTGATAAGCTGCTACTGCCAATGACCTCTACAAAAGATAACACTGAAATGATGTCTACAGAAGGAAATAACATGGCTGAAGGAAGAGAATTGAAACAGTATGCATAAGCTACATAAAGAACAGACCCTGTACTTGTGAATTGAGAAAAAAAATAATGCTCTCATAATATGTAGATTAAATACTATTATGTATTTTTGTCAGAAGATCCAAAAAGCATGACTTGTAAAATGGGCTTAAGAACTGTTGACAGTCTTTAAAAACAGATATTGTAATATATTTGGAGACTTTCTAACCATTGAATGAGTAAATTAAACCAGAAAAATAATGACAATTAATTAATATGTGTGCAACACAACTATTTTATAAAAGTGAACAAGGGAAACCAGTATAGAGAATAGGTCATCCTAAAGCCACTCAATTGTGCTCTACACTGCAGGTTATAAAAATAAGTCCATTTATCAATGCCCCTTTCTGCATTTATGTCATATTTTGGGGTTCTGCAGTATTTGTATTTGTATTTGATATCATTAAATGCTTGTTTTGATCAGGGGAAGGAAGAACAAACACAACTAAACCTTCAGACAGAGTTACAGAAGACCACAAATGTAACCTTATAAGTCAGATTCTTTTTCCTAACTCCCTAGGAGACTTAAACTTCCAGAATAATTTAATTTGGACCAATTTGAAAATCAAAGTTTATATCCAAGGAAATATATACCTGTTTTGTTTAAGCATAGGTGTTTCCTGGAGTTTGACTCTATGGATCAAGTTAGACTAGCCTGAGAAAATTAAATTCCAGTTGTTATTTAATACATTTTGGTTATATTTATATAAAATATTACTATCTGGAATACAATAAAAATATTTATAATAAAGGTTTTTTCTGATTAGTCATTGAAAATACATGAAAATCTATAATTAAAATATTGTTTCTGTTTAAGTGTTATTAACTTAGTATAATGTGGTTTTGAATTAATATTTCTGCTTTATGACGTGGTGTTAAATAACAGTTGGCCAAAATGTTTTACTCTATGGAATATTGTTCTGTAAGGAAAAATAAATTAAAATCCGTACAAAAGTATCTTAATTCTCTTCTCCTTATAATTTTTGTTGTGAAAACACGTGTAAGACCCATTAAAAATTATGTTCCAATATATTATATCTTTACGGAAGAAAATTCATTTGCAGAAACAGCAGTAGATAGCACAACTTTTACTTGGTTTTATGTTTAGTGTGAGTGAAACCTGTGTGTATGCATCCAATTCATGTTATCTTGTACTTCCATTGCTTCACTAGGAGTTTTACAATCTCAGTTCTTGCTCTTAGCCCCACCCCAAATTCACAAGGATATTGCTTCCACAGTATGCAGCAGGAAACTGGCTTATATAGAAATGCCTTTTATATGTAGTTGAAATTCTTCATGAGGAAAATAGTGTTTGTAAAGTGTTTGGAATGTTTTGAACACTAGCGTATTTTATTTACTCAACTACCACTGTTCACGGGGAATGGAAAGGTGAATTTTTGTTACTTTCTTTTTCCAGATCCTTTTAGTATGTTTATAACTATTCTCAGCAAGAGTCTTCATGTGTGCTCAAGATAGAGCCATACTTTCATTTGGCTGGTAAGAGTCTTGCCACAAAGCCTCTGACAGATCCACTTCTGTATTCAGAAGTTTTGCTCAATATATTATTAAAATGGTAATAAAAAGATAGATTCATTTAGTCATTGTCCTACTTCCAGCAAAATTCATCATCACTTTCTTTGTTAGAATGTGATGCTTTAATTTACATACTAAAATCAGTTTGAAATAGAATTAATAATCGTAAATAATATTCAGGCATAAAGTTAAAGATCTGATTAACTTTTACAAGTAGAATGGGACAATTTTACTGAAGAACTTTTCTGTATAGATGCAGGAAAGAAAAGATTACTTAGGTCTCCTTATCCTTTCTCTTCTGTCCTTCCTTTCTTGCCCCTCCAACCTTGGATGTACTATCACAGTCTTCATGGTAGTTGCTTAAAGTATCAGGTGGAGTGAGAATCTGGAATGAGCAGGTTTTCTCACTGACACTAAAGGTGAGATTTTCAGAAGCAGTCAGTCTTGATAAATCTCTTCTCTCATAGACGTCAGTGGTAAAATGAGGTCAGTAGAGTAATTATTTCACAGTTGAATGCCCATAGTAGATGAGAAAGGTTTTTTTTTTCTTTCCGTTTTTTTTTTTTTTTTTTTAAAACTTCAGGCTCTCTAGAATTCCTACAGTTTGAGAATCAGTCCATTTTATGCTTCTGAATTATACAGCCCCAGAGGGGTAATTATCTATAAAATGTACAAGGTTATCCACATTGTGATTCTTCTCCATTCTGCTTGGGTTTTTTTGTTTCTATTTTTTGTAGGGGTGTCTCTGAGGAAAAAGATGATACAAGCCAGGGTAATTCAAAATGCTGTTCGCTAAACAGCACTGAAACACAAAGGAGAAACCAAAGAATTATAACCTTGAAACAATATTTCACATTTATAGGGAAAATATACCTCCTCTGCAAATAAACCCTAATTGATGTAGATAAAAAAATGAATATTTTTTACTCAAAGGCACATATTTCACAAAAGAAAAATATCTGCATTGCATCATACCAGATAGGAAGTGTGAAGGTCAAAGGGCAATTAGCTTGAATAGTGGCCTTACTGGTTGAATTTCACTTTCCAGACTAACAGATGATAAATCACACATCATAATGAAAAGAAATAAAAAATTTAAAAAAAACTCATAAAATGATTTTTTAGGAGGAAAGAAGCTCAAATGACATGAAGTATGGGGCTGAACCCCACAAAATAACCTTCACAAGATCTAGTATCCTTCCCACTGCCATAAAGTCTGATAATTTTCATCAACGTATAATAGTCCAGTAATGATTTGAACCATAGTAAGAATAAAAGTGTTTAAGAACTTAAGAAAACATGCTATAATATGACGTTTGTTCATTGTTGTTCACATTTATTTTAATATTTTATACTGGAGTGAATAATGTGAGAATATTACCCCCACAGCATTGTCTAAAGTAGGGTTTTATTTGAGTCACTGTATTAGGACAAACACCCCTCTTTCCAGGTTGAGACATTGTGGAAGTGACCATCCTCGTAATTCTACCAAAATGTCATGATGTCTAGCAGTGAAAGGAAAAGAGGGCAGGGTGTGAATCGATCTGCTTAAGCAATTAATATCTTTTTTATATTTTTGTAGGAAATCTTAGTCAGCAATAGGGACAATGGAATCAAGTGTCCCCTCAGCAAGTTTGCTGGTGACACTGAGTTGTGTGGTGCAATCGACACCACTGGAAGGAAGGAATGTCTGCCAGAGGGACCATGACAGCCTTGAGAAGTGGACCTGTGTGAACCTCATGAAGTTCAACAAGGCCAGTAGACAGGTCCTGCACCTGGATCAGGGCAATCCCACGCACAAATACAGGCTGGGTGGAGAATGCATTGAGAGTGGCCCAGAGGAGAAAGACTTGGGAGTGAGTGCTGGTGGACAAGAAAAATAACATGTCCTGGCAGTATGGGATCAAAGCCCAGACATACAACCAGATCCTGTGATATATTCATAGCATCATAACCAGCAGGGTGAGGGTGGTGGTTCTGTCCCTCTACTCTGCTCTGGTGAGACTCCACTGCAAGTATTATGTTTGGTTCTGAGGCCCTCAACAGAAGACATATGTGGACCTGTTGGAGCTGGTCCAGAGGAGGTGACGAAGATGGTCAGATGGCTGGAACACCCCTCCTATGAAGACCAGGGAAGCCTGAGACAGCCTTCCAAGGTATAAGGAAGAACTTCACTATGTGAGTGGTGAGGCAGCAGAAGGAGTTGTTGAGACAAGTTGTGGGTTCAACATTCCTAGAAGTGTTCAAGAACAGGTTGGAGTAAACTTTAAACAAGTGGAAGATGTACCTGTCCATGGCAGGGAACTTGGAACTATATTATCCTTAAGGTACCTTGTAGCCCAAACCACACAATGATTCTGTGAAATATGTTAGTTTAGGCATTTTGAGAGCTTTTCTTTTTTAAAAAAAAATGAGAGGCAGAAATATGTAGAAAATTTTGAAGCCCTGACATTTCATGTCTGTAGAATTTTACGTAGCTCCAAAAATGACAGTGTGTAGATAATGCAGGTAGCATCAAGAAAACACCTCTGGAAAGAGAAGATCATGAGAAAGATCCCTAAGTTAGAATTACAGTTTCTATTTAAATGCTAGATATAAGAAAGGTCTTTTTCACAGAATCACAGAATGAACTAGGTTGGAAAAGACCTCTGAGGTCATCAAGTCCAACCTATGACTTAGCTCCTCCTCATTAACTAAACCACATCACTAAGTGCCATGTCAAGTCTTTTTTTAAACATATCCAGGGATGGTGACTCCACCCTCCTAGGTAGACATTCCAGGGCCCAATCACCTTTGCAGTGAAGAACTTTTTTCCTGATGTCTAACCTAAATATTCCCTGGCACAGCTTAAGAAAGACTGTGTCGTCTTGTTCTTTCAGTGGTGTCCTGGGAGAAGAGGTCAACTCCCACTTGACCACAACCTCCTTTCAGGAAGTTGATAAGGTCACCCCTGAGCCTCCTTTTCTCCAAGCTAAACAACCCCAGCTCCCTCAGTTGCTCCTCACAGGGTTTATGCTCCAAGCCCCTCACCAGCCTCATTGCCTCCTCTGGACACGCTCAAGCATCTCACTGTCCTTCCTGAACTGAGGGGCCAGAGCTGGACACAGCACTTGAGGTGTGACCTCTTGCCTGATTTATTAAAATTATGATTATCGACCTAATACTGATATCCAACTGAGACGGACAAAAACTCTCTAACAGTTTGCAGTTAGAAAGTGTATGTTTATTGCAGCACTGGGCAGCATGTGGGATAGCTCCCCAAAAACATACCGCGCCTTACAGAAAATCACAGAGTCATTTTATTTACAAAACTGTTGAATATCCAAAATACAAATGCATATTCATAAACCTGGTGCATCCCATTCCCCGCTTCGTATGGTAATTAGCAAAAAAAGCAATTAAGCATGCGTAGTTTGTCCTTTGAAATGGGTCAGTGGTCTCATTAAAGAGGAGTGGGCTTAAACTGGGGAGATAAAATGACTCTTCATCGCCCTGAACTTTCTACCTTTTCAATGCAAATTATGACAAATGAGCGTTGGTAGGACTCCCATTTCCTTAGGTACAGTGAACTTTCAATAAGTTTCAGGATTGGAAGTCCCTACAATTGTCCTGTGTCCCTAAACCTATTTATCAGGTTCCCTATTTATTGTTGCAAACACAGCTAAGCAAACATAAATTTAACAAGCAATCAGTTATTTGGAAAAAATTAACTCAAGCCTGGTCTTCTTTAGCTAACTACAAAGCTTTTAGTTAACTTCAACAACCACAAGGCTTATTTCTAACTAAAATCTTAATTTCCCTAAAATTCTATATTCTTTAAAGTCTATGTCTCATGCCTGCAGAGTGCAGGGCAAGAATGACCTCCCTGCTCCTGCTGGACACACCATTCCTGATACAGGTCAGGATGGCATTGGCCTTCTTGGCCACCAGGACACACTGCTGGCTCATGTTCAGCTGCTGTCACCAGTGCCCCCAAGTCCCTTTCTGTCTGGGCACTGTCCAGCCACATAGTCCCCAGCCTGTAGCATTGCAGGGGGCTGTTGTGGTAAACTTCTAATTATTCCAGACCCCAAGACTTGGGCTATAACTATTTCTTGGAATCTGCATCATAGAAAGTATATTTGGTGGAAAAAGGAGGAATTAAATATTGTGTGATGGGAATACAAGGGGCCTATGTTTACTGGTGAGTGAAATAAAGAAGCAATGTATACAGTTGCATAGGATGTGTATTAAAAATGCATAAAAACAGATGATTTTTCTGAACCTCTCTCCCTTCCTGCAGTCAGGGTCACTACCTGTGCAGAAAGGGCCACATTTAAAGTCAGCTATCCCATATGAAAAAAAGGTCCTCCCAAGCATCCTCTCCCAGACTGTGGGACACTGATATTGAATCAGATTCCAAATGAATTCCAGTTTGCAATGAGACAACCATATCATCATGGCATAAAAACTGAAGCCATCTGAAATATGAGGAATTCTATGGATATAGGAAGGACTATCTATGGATAAGGAAGGACTGGAAGTACAGGTACCACTCCACAATGTAAATGAACACTTTATCACAGTACTTTTATCTAGGAGAAAGTGAAGGATGCTTTACCTCAAAGAAAGACAGTCTGATATAAAAATACAGTCATTATGGACAAGATTATTTTCCATAGGTCTGTCTTAGAATTAAAATAAGTGTAGATTCACTTTGTCTCTTAGCTGGATCTTAAATTGGCACTGAAGAATCTGCATTTTTTTTTTTAACTTTGAAAATAGTAAGGGTTTAGATGATCTGAATAAAAAGGCTAAATATCCAGCTGCAATATAAGTTGACTTATTCACCCTGGATTGATTCCTCTTTGATCAACTAGGAGGTGATTTTTTGGAGCTGTGCAATAAGTCCTGGTAAGTGCACCTTCTCCCAGGTCTCTTCATTTCAATGAAGAACACGGTGTATCAGCAGAGCTTGTTTGCATGGTTACAAGGCAGATAGGATTGAAGAGCTGTAATGGGATGGATCTTATTCCATTACTGCAATCCTGCTGATATAGCATATTCTCAACAAACACAAGGAATTAGCAGAATGGTTACTGTTTTATAAACATCCTGAGTGGAAAAAGAAAGTAATAAAAATGCTCAAAGGACAGAGCATTATGGTAGTATAAAAATACATGGAGAAGATTTAACAGCAGTTTATTCCATGTCTGAAGCAGGTATATGCCACAAAGGAGCAAAACTCAGCAGATAATATCATATTTCATGATAGCTAGCCCTGAAACACTTGATGTGTTTAATAGTTTCCAGTCAAATCAAGCAGATGAAGCTAAACTGCAAGAGCATGTTACAGAAATTAGAACATTACTCCACTACATTAGAAAATGAAGAGCACATAAAAGAAACATTTTTTATCAGAGAATACAGAAGGAGGACGATATCATTAAAGTGTTTGTGGCTGATCTAAAGCTGAAGAGCAACAAGGGAATGAGGAGAGGGAAGGAGACAGCTTGAGTTTCTGATAAGAGATTAAATTGCATCAGAGATGAGAAGAGGGAGTGAAAGTCAAGAGAATCTGAAAATTGACAGTGAAAGATCTTCTGGATCTTATTAGACAAGGAAATCATCAAGTCCAGGCTGAAGTTCTGTGTTTACAATAAATGCTTGAAAAATACCATAAATTAAAAATATTTTGCAGGCTTTATTTAGCATATATAACAAATTTATTTATATATTTAAATAAATATATTTAACAAATATATTAGACAGCAAAGCCAAATGAAGAAAACATTCAATATGCATTTATGTACTCACCCTCATTTTTTATTTCATAAAAATTAAACTTACATTTTTTTCTACTAAAATAATTTTCTCTGATTTTTCAGAGATATATGACAGTGTTTATTTTTTCTTATTTTAGACTAAAACTTCTTTTCATTAGATGTCTTCCAAAAATAGAAGATCAGAAAATTATTATTAAGAAAACGACAATGAAGAACCTATTCTATAGGAATAATTTTATTTTTAATTATTAAAGACAATCATCCTGCATGAAAGAAAAGTTACCTCTTCTTAATCTTGTTAAAATCAGTGAGAACTCATTTCTTAAATGAAATTGGAGCAAATTTGAAGTTCTAGTCTTGTATTAAATGAAACTTTTACTGGACAGCTCAGGAAGTCATTTGCACTGAATTTATATTATGTTATTGGAAGTTAGCCATTTAAAGAATTTGGAATAATACACAAGACAAAAGTATTTGCAACTTATTACTTACGTATAACCAAGAAGTTGATCCATATACTTTTGAAAACATATAGAAAATCCCATGCCGCTGTACTTTTGAGAAAGGAAACTTAAGTGGTTTTGAAATCCTGTGTTTCAGTACAAAACTATTAAGAACCTGGGGAAATATCTAAAATATATGAAATTTCATAAATGTTAACAAGAAGCCAGTCAATGCTTCTCTGCTAAATAGCTTGATTGAGTTATTCATGAATGGGTAGTAATTCCCTGAGAACTCTTACATGGGAGAATTTCAAATTCTTATGAGATGTCTGTAATTAGTTAAATACTCCCTTTTTTGGTATTGTTTCAATTTTTCCATATAATAGTGTTATTGAATGTTGCATTTTAAAAAAATGCTCAGAAAGGCAATCTGCATCTCAGGTGAAACCTATATCTAATTGTTAATGATCATGAAATCATGATCTAAACACAATTATTTTCTTGAATACCACAGCTGAGATGAATCAGTAAATGAATATTTTGTGAATTATAAACAGGCTCAAGTATGAGGAAGATGCTTGCCTAATTTGCTATCACAACATTTAATTTTTGTTTATATGGCCAAAAAAAAAGGAAGCTGTACACTTCAGGGTTTGGAAACCTAATTGCTGTGAGATTAGTGTATCTTCAGGGTATCTCACACACCTCTTAATGATATAAACCCTTACACAGGATTTAGATTTTATATGCAAGTCCACCCATGGACCCATTTTGAGAACTGTATGAAGAAAATAATCAATCAGATATTAAAACGGGAAAGAAAGAGTTACTAAGCAGCCCTTCTAGTTTTTTGGGGGTTTTTTTGTTTTTTTTTTTTTCTAACCTTGACATTAGTTTTTAAATAGTGTCAGGCAGTCTCATACTCATCCAGCAAAGCGTCTATGCCAAACTCTATTCTGAGTCTTAGACCATAAAGCAAATCTTGAAGATGAAAAACAGAGCTATGGATCAGAAATGTCCTATGCCTGGAACCACTTTACCCTCATTGTATGCATTTTCTCTCATGTCTGGGCTTCTAAGCTCATGCATTATGAATGGAACTGAGCTTCAGTGCTTGATTCTGCAACTGGAAGTTTGAGTTGGAAGCATGCAAATAAAAATTTAAATGCTAAATTTAGAAGCCACTTTGCTGTGCCAGGCCACAGGATAAGAAAGGAATGGACTAATGTGATTTCATAAGGGCAAGTAGACCAGAGAAAAAACTGATAAATGTTGTCTGTGAAAATGAAAGATCTCAGTGCTCTTGAGTACACTGCTGATAACCCCATAGCAGCTGTATTTTCTAAGAGTAAATATATTAGGGCCGGTTCAGAATCATTGTATGGATTTCTCTTTGTTATTATAACTATACAACACAAGTGCTGCTTTTCAGTAGAATGTGGATGATACAGTTCTTTCTTAAAAATAAACTAAGAAGGTGTAAAAGTATATGGTGAGAGGAAGTGATTAGTATAGTTTAGTAAATATTTTGTATATAAGAATTTCTTTGTAACACTCAGGAATTCATTTCTCCTCATTAACATTTAGTTTCAAGACTCATTCAATCACACAGTCACAAAGCAGTGGAAAAGTCATGCAGCTCGTTCATAATAGCAGGAAAGAATATGCCATTTGCAGAGGAAGGAACAGGTGCATTTTAGAGGAAAAATGAATTTGCTTACATGAAGGTGCTTATATGATGGGTTTTTTTCTCCATCTAAATTATGTATCTCTTTTTATGTATAGCTACTTCTGTCAGATTACTGCAGAAATAGTGAATGTCCTAACATAGCTCTATGTTCTTAATATAATAAAAAGGAAATTAAGATAATTAATAAATTCTTCAGATATTTCCGATTAATTTATTTCTCCTCCTACAAGTGGTCCATGAATCTACATTTAGATGTGTTACAACCGTAGCAAACTGAGCTAGTATATATTACTGGAAGATGCTATTAAACATTTTTAAAAGAATTCCATGCTGAAGATGTGCGAAAATTCCATGCTGGATTCATATATGCAAAAAATATCTTGACTGTAACAGCTGCTGAGGAGATATTTTCTCTGTCCTAACTGAAATCAGGACACAAGTAAACATCATGCTGTCAAATTTTGTGATGAGTAAGATACTGCATGTTGTCTTTCTCTGCAAATGCTATACGGAGTAGCCGATATGTAGACAGAAAAGAATAATATTATTTTTTTCCTGTGATTATCTTTTGATGCTCTTTGAGCATCTTCCTACAGCCAGTCCCCAGTGCTCTGACCAGCACTTATTATCATAAACAACAGAATATGAGGATTCAAGGCAAAAAATAATTTGCTTGGGGAGTAACAAACCTTCTTTTCTTCCTGCACGACAAGAGGTGTGCTCCAAGGCTGCAGATTAATGCAATTTTTTATTCAGTTTGAATTCATCATCAGAATATGTCTAAAATATCTCACACAGCAAGCAGATTTGTCTTAATTTCCTTGTTTTAAAATTCTGTTATAATGAGCCTAACCATATGGAATGAATACAATTATATCGTCACAGTAACTTGAAGTAGTAATCTAATATGCATAATAACAAGCGCAAGAATCAAGATACATTTTTGTTAGTCATCCTTTTGTGAATATTTTATAGTTTTCAAGGCAAGGTAAGAAGAAAGAAACTCATTCATTCTACTGATCAGTTTGCATATTAGGACAAATTTAATTTGAATTTGGTTGTAGAAGTACTAAAAATTTATTACATATATCATAGTGATCACAACTTTTTTTATAATTTAGGAACGGCAGGCCAGACAATGCTGTTTGAGAAACAGTAAAATATGGTGGTAAGTATGCTAAATGTGCATTTTGCATACTAAATCTTAATTAAAAAAAAAAAAACAAAAAAAAAAACAACCAAAACTCTATAGAATGCCTATGATGTTTTCTTTAATTAATTCAATTAATTTACAATTCAGGTAAAATCGACTAGTGTCTCCCAAAACAGATTAAAAAATAATGAAAAACAACACAAACAAAACCTGCTTGACCCTGGTAATCTTCACAGAATTATAAAAACGTAGAATACTTTGGCTTGGAAGGGACCCTTGAAGGTCCTCTAGTTCACCTCCCGCTGCAGCGAACAGGGACATCTTGGATCAGATAAAGTTGGTCAGAGCTCCATCCAAGCTGATCTTGAATCTTTCCAGGAGTGAGGCAATCACCACCTCTCTGGGAAAGCCATTCCAATGCTTCTGCACATTCATCATTAAAAATTTCTTTCTCATATTGAGTCTGAACCTACCATCTTTTGATTAAAAGCTAAAGATAAAGCCACTGAAAAGCCTCACTGAATAACCAATTTCTTGAAATTAAATTAGACTGCTCTTTCTAACCTTTTGTTTTGGTCACAAAGAAATGAGGGATTCTAGATATTTGTGATGCAAGCATTCTCACCATCTTCATATTTAAGGTAATATTTTAATACTCTTTAATTGACAGGAATCACTCCATAGTTTATACAAATCACATTTTTTATTAATACTGATTTATCAAATTTTTTTTTTGTGTTGATAAGTCTAAACACAAAATGGCTGTGGGGTACAATTCCTGTTTCTGTCACTTGGTGTATTTGCTATACTGAGGAAGAGCTTTCAGATAAAGGATTCTTTAGTATATCAGAGAGAAATATGAAAAGATCCAATGATGGGAGCCAGAGCATGATGATTTCCAACGAGAAAAGATGTCCTTCAGAAACAGTACTGGAGCAATCAATTACTGAAACCATTATAGGAGTATTTAATATAGGTATGTCTGGGCATAGATGTACCATGATCTGAGGCCTATGCACAGACCCTAGAAAGATTATTCAGAAGGCAATATCTGCTAGCAATAAGAAGCTGATTGCCAATTCTTAGATAGCTGATAAATTGTCATTTTTTCAAAAGCCCTTCTGTCACAGTGGTAAAGCTGGTCTTTATGTTATTCTCTTAGACTTTTTAGAAAACATAAAAAATGGGTAATTTAACCAGAAGAAATCTGGAAAATGAACACGTAAATGAAATAAATTTGAACAAATTAAAACAATGCAAAACCAAAACAATTAGACAAAACCATTCTAAGCTCTCAATGTAGGAAAATTCAAATATATGAGATGGAGAGGTTTAGAAGCTACATGGATAATAAATATGAAAGAAAACAAATGGGGCTGGCAAAGCAAGTTATCATTTAGCAGTCTGTGTACCTTTGCATATGAGAGGCATACAGATGCCAGGAGAATTTGACTAGCATATTTTAAAATTTCCATCTAATGAAGTGTGCAGCATGAGAAGGAATTGTGTGTTAGGAGTATCCATCTTTTTTAGCTCCTATGCATTTTCCCAAGATACAGGATTCTAGGAGGACAGTAAGACGTATAAAGGGTTTATGTCTCTTTAAATACATCCTACCATCCTGTACATAGGCTGGGGATGTGTTTGACTGGGAGCGTAGCACAACAAATGCAGCTGTTCTAAGTAACTCTGACCTGTGAACAGTCTGTAACCAGTACAAAAACAAAAACAAAAGCAAAACCAAAAACCAACAAACAAAACACACACACAAAAAACCCCGCAAAACCCAAACAAAAAAAACCCCACACAAACAAATAACAAAAAAACAAACAAAAAAACCTCCAATATAAAATAAAAGTAGTTTATTGCCTTAAATTGTTTAATATAATAATAATAGGAGGTATTCCCCCCAAATAACCTTTAGTTTTATGGCAAAATTGTCGCTTAAAATTATTCTTTCCTATCATACTGATGGCCTCTTCCTTCATAGTGAATAAATGCAGTTAAAGTCGACAATATTGCTCTTAAGACTTTATGGCCAATTAAGACATTGTCAATGCAATTATAAAATGTCCAGCTGTCTAAGTTGCTGTTGCAAACTAATTTCTGAGATTTTTTTTCTTTTTAGACCTAGTAAAACATCCATTTTTCCTGAGATTATTCATTCTTTGCTAGAAGATACAGTTTATTCAAAGACACAACAACATATTTTAAAAATATATTTTTGTTGCACAAATGTTCCCATTTTGAAGCACAAGATTACTTTGCTTATCTGTAAAATACATCCATAGCAACTTTTTAAAAATATCTCATGTCTTAAATAGAAATTAAAGTGGACATAAGCACTAATGATATATATTAATTCATTATGTAATGATGGTAACAAAGAAAATCAAGGCTGTATCTAAATTTTAGAGAACAATAGAAGTTAAGGTATAAATATAAATTGCTCTATCATTAGAAAAGTACAGAAGATAGATTTGCTGATTAAGCTGAGGAAACCATTCAAGCAGCAATTCTTCTATTATAGAGAATAGGAAGGAATAATATATGCTTCATTGAGCAGTCTAGCCCCTGGTTAATTTTCAAAGTCATTTGTTGCTTCTCCAAATCAGACAAGTGTTCACCCTGCCAAGAACATTACTTAGATGAAAAGTAGTCAAGGGCTTGTGAATCATCCTTTTCTCACTGTTTTTTCTATCATCTCTCAGAAGTTAATGCACCTTCTTGTGGACTTTACAGGAGCTTGTGTTCTTCAGATGGATTATAAATAAGGGGTCAAATTCAGCCCCAGCATAAATATGGGATAGCATCAGAAAACAAATGAAAATTTATCTGTGTGTGAAATAATATTTTAGTTGACATAGTAAAATGATAAACTAATAACTGATACATGATATAATAGTTGATTAAATAGAAACACAATATACTTAGTTCTTAGCTCTTTAAATATAAAAGTTATTTGAATTCATTTTTCTTGGAATATATACATAACATAAAACTTACATTAATAAACCATTGAATCCTAGAATATACTGAGCTGAAATGATCATGGAGTCCAACTCCTGGCCTGCACAGGACACCCCAAGAACCACACCATGTGTCTGAGAGCATTGTCCAAATGTTTCTTGAACTCTGTCAGGCTTGAAGGTGTGAGCACTTCCCTGGGGAGCCTGTTCAGTGCTCGACCACCCTCTGGGTGAAGAATCTTGTCCTGATATCCAACCTAATCCTTCCCTGACTCAGCTTCATGCCATTGTCTCAGATTCTGTCACTGGTTATGAGAGTGAAAAGACCAGTACCTGCCCCTCCTCTTCCCCTCATGAGGAATTTCGTACAATCATAGGGCCAGCTACCAGACACACTTGCACATGTGTTTTTGGGAGCCTCTGCAGATCTAAAGGATTCCTACTGGGTAGACTGACTGTGTAAGGCCAGTTACTGAGCGTGTCCATGGCTTGTATGCAGGTATGAGTACCAGCAAGAGGGAAGGGCTGTGGCCTTGGTGGCTGGTATGCCCAGGAGCCATCAAGCAGGGAGACTGAGAATCTGAGCCCAGCTTCGGCAGGGAGCCACACTGCATATATCTTGGATGAATGGGCTTTCATCTTTAGCAACCAGACAGGAGCAGGATGACGCCATCAGTAGTTTTCATGTCTGTGTGAGTGATCTGTTTGCTGTAAGTGTTCACCTGTATGTCTGACCACATGTTGACAAATATATGTACAGGTATTCTGTTCAAGCTTACCATTCCATGACTGTTTCTGACACATGGTGCTGTGGTAGCCTTATGGCTATTGAATTGTCAGATTCAGCAATGTAGCAATGTACACCCAATGTAGCCTCTTCTCTCAAATAAAAAAAAAACTAGAGCTCTTTCCCAAGGCCCTATAGGTGTTGCCTACAGCAACGCCTCAGTCAGATGTTTGTAAACTACAGATATTCTTGCCTCTTCTATGCTGTTATATTTAATTTTTAGTATATAGATGTATTTTTAATGAGACATATTTTTTATTGTTAGTGTCCTTTACCTTTATATCTATTTGTTTGAGTTCTTAAAAGAATCTAAACCAAAGTGTTACTGTTATCAGCTAATACAGATATTATTCCCCCATCCCTTAATAACCTTATCTACTTCCATGTGGTAAAATTAAATGGAAAAGTATCATTTATTTATCTCATAAATACATTCCTTGAAAAAGTGGTTTGGGTTTGTCTTGGTGTTTAGGAGCCTGTGTGCACCATTCCCTATAAAAGCAGTCATTACTTGACAGACTTCAGTTGTTGTCCAGATACACAATGCAACTGTTCACAACCCATCTCAATTTACTTTTTTTTTTTTTGATGATATGATGGATATTTTTTGTCATTGTTCTGCATACATGTGAGTACTTTGTAGATCTAATCCTTGACTCTAGAACAGGAAGACTAAAATACGCCTAATCTGTGCAACTTCTGGTGTTTTTTAAATAGTACAGTTAATCAATGTGCCAATAAACATTACAAAATACAGATGATAATTTGAAAATGTTTTAGTTACACAGCAGCATTCAAATATAACAAGTCATAACATACAGGATAGTTTGTGAGGGAGCAAACAGTCATTAATATTTAGTGCTCTGATGAAGTTTATGAATAGATTATGATAAAGACAGAGATTAATATAATTCTTTTTAAATATAGATCACTCATTATAATCACAGTCATCATTTATTTGACTATGTAAGCCTAAGGAGAATGCTTTTAATTAAACCAAAGGACAGCTGTGGATGTGGACAGTTACTAAAAAGCACCTACAAATAGATAAAAGGCACCAGAACTTTTGTCACATTAACAAATTTTGGGGTTTTTTTAAGCAAAAAAACAAAGGCTGACCTGAGTTTTTGTACAAGGAAAAGGCTTAGAAACTACTTTTTGCTTTTCAAATTAAAAAACCAACATTAATTCATCTAGAAAGAATGTTGTAACATTTGCAGATTTACTCTATTCACCTTTGGTGTTATTTAAATATCACCATCAGTAGCACTCTTTGTTCTTAACATATTTCTTTATTCTCCCTATTGAACAGCAAAGGAAATATATACCAGTTCAGCCTCTGACACAGCAAGTAAAAAAGGATCAGACGATATTATCAATGCATAAATTATAAGTCAGTAACTGAACACCCTCAGTTATAACAACCAAAGATATATTTTATATAATATAATTATTGTACCACTGTATTTTAATTATTAACAAAAAAAATTATTAGGATATCCTTTCCTCAATTAATGTAGCAAAAAATACACAAGCTTTCCATTAAGTTGTATTTCATGCAGTCTTCCTGTGTGATAGGTGTTGGGGAAAAGCTTTTGTTACTCTCTGGCAATACTTCATTCCTATGCAGGGAGAAGCACAGACTGCTCTTGAAGTAGTTATCTTCTGAATCCCAAAAGGATGGGCTCAGCAACAGAACAACTCATGCTTCACTTAACTGGCTCTGCTTAAATAAAATGAAACCTGCTTTTTAAGAAAGTACAGCCAAGTCTACGGCTTCCTCACTTGCCTGCATTTCAACATCGTGAATGTTGGGCAAGTCTGTGCTAGGAAACAGATATGGACTTAAAGGTGTTAATAAGAGTCAAGGATTTATAATCTTAAAAACAAATGGAGCATATCATTGAAGGCTGAATTTTCTTTTTTTAAAAATCAGAATCATCAAGACTATGTCTCTGCTGTTCTAAAAGAGCAGTACCTGAGAGCATTGTACTCCTCTGTTTACTTGTCATCCACAAGGCTGCTGTGCCTCTAATGTGGGTATAGACAGGCTGCCCATAGAAGCCTGTAAAGAAAAAATGACAGCAACTCTGTCTCAGATTTTTTAATCTTTTTCAGATTAAGACATAATTTTCAATAATATAGGAATAAAACTAAAGCTGATATGCAGTTAGTTCTGTCAAAAATATTTTAAGCTGAAATACAGCCTGATTTTTATTGGTTTCAGGAATGGCTAGAGAAACATTATCTGAAAAAAAAAAATAGAACATAAATATTAAGTATCCATGTCTAATTTTATCAAAGCATTTATATGACAAACATGCAATAGTTTTGTATTACTTTATTAAGCACATATTTCCTGAGAATATTCATTCCATAAATCCTAAGGGTCCTTTTCATGTATTCCCTCTGTTTTTCTTTAAAGTCAACCAAAGTACCTGTCCATGCTTAAAGCAGTATCTGTATTTCTATAGTCAGGTATATAGCACAAAGAGGTGGTATTGTAATGGCTGACCTCAGAAGTCCTTCTTATAAAACATCATCGGGTCTTCAATGCTTTGTTGCATACATTCTGACAAACTCTAATCAATCTGTTTTAATATCAAAGGAAACTTCCTTCCAGGTATGCTCATTTAAGGGCGAATGTCAGAACTTCTGACCTTTTCTTACCTCACACTGCTGCTTCTTCTTTGTGACTTTGCCCCTGTTGGCTTTGCTTTCTCTAGGAACTGTCAGTGGTTCCAGCATGCTTCTACCTCTCCCTAAACTCTGAATGTTCTTTTCCAGAGAGTTATACTGTAACTGTCTAACCTTATTTGTTCTTCCTTTACATTTATTCTGAATCAAGTTGTCTTTTTGTACAAGGCTGGCAAGTTAGTTGAAAAAAAAAAAA
>VWYO01009639.1:21666-39601 GCA_013400275.1 Rhadina sibilatrix | reverse complement strand
ATGAAAAAAAAAAAAAAAACAACAAACCTTTTCTTTTCTGTTCTTTTCAAAAACCTTACTTGAATGATGCTTTCTCTAATTTGGCAGGCAGTGCCAAAATAAAGATTGTTATCTTTGCTTCCTCCTATTAGAATTGTACATCTCTGTCTTGCGCTCACAGGCATTTCCAATAAACCCAAGGCTTTCAGAGCGCCTGCATCAGACTTAACATGAAGAAAACTTATTTTGAGTCAATCTTCCTTTGTAATTCTGAAAAGAGTTCATATATAAGAGTAGATTACCCCACTCTAGTTCTGTTTCTACAAATGCATATTTACTCATCTGATGAGGGAGACAGAGTCAGAGGGCTCACTAGAAAAAAAGTGAGTTCCAAATGTTATCTGGGACTGACTGACGTTCCCCAATATTTCTGTCCCAAAGCTCAAATCACTGAAAGTCTGTAATGACCTCCTATCAAAGGAAGTATTAAGCTGACAGTGTACGGATAATAAAACTTCTTCCAGCTGACATGTTGATAGTCTTATCTTTTTGATATAGTTATTATATTGACAGCTGTTTACTTTGAGCTAACTATCCACTGTTTATGCTCAGCCAGAACAATGAGCAATATGACTACAGTTCTGTTTGCAGGACTCTTTAGAAATTTATATTACATTTGTATTTTTTTAATATCTGCTATAGTTATAGGAGATAGAGACATGGACGTGTGAATATAGTAAGGGATGATAGACATATGACTTTTAAGGCTTTCTCAGAAAGTGAGTAAAAAACAAAATAAAGCTTATGAGTCTGCTCTAAATACTTAGGTGTGTATAAAAAGAGAAATAATTTTTAAAGGGATGGAAACCCACAAAGCACCGGATTTTATTGAAAAGAGTGGGATGAAGTCCTAACCAGGAAGAAATTTACAAATGATAAAACTATTCCCAGTTATACTGCATTTAAAGTCTTCTACTTCAATCTGTATCTATATCTTGGTATGTAAATGGGTTCCCATTAGTTAAATTCAACTCTTGTTCTATGCATATAAGCATTACGCAAAAAGTAATAAGCAAGATAAGGAGCTCAAGGGTAGCTGATCCTGCATTAATGAGGGTGTTTGCTGCGAGGTCATTAAATTAGCACTAATTAGTAGCAGAATTAAAGCTGGAGCTTAAAATACATAGTTTAATACTTCATTCAGTTGATGAATATCTCACATTAACCATGATCCAGCCTTTAGATCAAGTAGGATGGTATTCATTTCTATATATTGAGGAATGCATTGTTTTGGTGATAATTTCTATTAAAATCAGGGAGAGAAAATAAAAGGGAAAGTAGATGGGGAATAAAGGGAAGCAAGATAAAGGAAAAAGAAAAGAAAAGGGAAGAAAAAAAATTCTCCAGTATCAGCATAATTTTCAGCTACAGAATAAAACCCAATATTTCTGAAGTTTTTTACAGGAGTTTTAAGATCTGTCTAACTTTGAAATAGTTTGGAGGTTATTCACAAATGTTGACTTTTTATTGCTCTTATCTGAATCTTCCTGTTCCGCAAATATATTTTGCTAGAATGCATCACATGCTTCAAAAGGTTATTTAATGTCTTCATGCATTTTGAATGCTTTATTTTCATTACAACTCTGTCTGCCTATTTCTCCCCTAATTGGTAGCTGGGAGTCATCTTTCTTATCACATTCAAATTTTTTTTTTTGCACAACATATCTGAACTGTTTGATTTTCCTACTTGCTAAAGTAGAAACTCATTTTGTGGGGACCTGTAATTCACACTTGTGCAGTTCTTCTGATCTTATTGATGTTATGAAGTGCTAGTGATTTAGGATTCATCTGGGATTTAATGTTAAGAAGTATTCAGTTCTTTTTTTCTAAAAAAAGAGTACTTTCGTATAGCAACATTTACCTAGCAACATGTACCTTGAAAAATGAATCTTAGGTGATATTTATTAAGATTTTAACAGAAACTGATATTTTTATCTCAAAAAAAATTTACAAATATATTAAAAGTATACAATTGCAGAAGGAGTAATGCTGCTTCACTCAGAGACTGTAGTCGATTCAACCAGTTTGTGATACACAGTTTTATCTCTATCTGCTTAAAAAGACAAGCACAAAAGCAAAATTAATAACATTCTGAAAATACAGACCTAGCCTTACCTTTATTTTTGAGCCATTTTAAAGGGTATGTAAAGAAGTGAAATGTCTACAAACCATGAGACTACAAAAGAAGAATCTTATTCTTTTTGACTAATTCAGTAAACAAAAGAGTTGACAAGGTACTAGGATATGTAAAAGTTCAGATGAGTCTCTGTAATAAGAAACAAATCAAGACAACAGCATTTAAGTTCACTTTAGAATATATACAATGAAACAACCAAAAGAGTAGCATATGTCAAATAAATTAAAATGTTATTTCTTTTTTTGGTTGGGAATAATATTATTAACTTCCATGAACTACTGACAAAAAACGGAACAAGACTTTTGAATGCCTGTTTCCACTTCCATCAAGCACTTCTGGCTGCAAAGCTGAGAAAATATTCAAAAAAGCTCGGACAATACTGAATTTTATGAAGGCCATTTTTATGTCTGTTTTAAGCCACTTAAAGTCAGCCTCAGAGAAATGACAAAGAAAAATGATGATTTATTTCTTCTGCTTTGTGGAGCTTTCCCCATAGTTGTGACAGTATCAGTTCTAGGTCAAAAGTAGCTCAGTAAGTCTGCACCAGCTGAAGCAGTAGTTGCATTTTGATAGCAGGATAACCATGAGTCAGAGGGATTTTCAAAGGAAGGCTTTTGCAGTAGTGGGATACAGTCTAAAATTGCTGTTAAATTGCAAATGAAAAGATGACACTATAGGTCAGTGTTTCATATGTGCTGGAGCTATTTGTGTAAGATGAGATGTCCTAGGAGATGTCATCTCTATAAAAATGGTGATTTAAAACCATTCTTTTTATACAGGAGAAATGATACAAGAGAAATGACACAGATGTATGTGCAGGACACAGCATAAGGACTTGCATAGATAGGCTAGCTTAGTGAAATTATCAATTCAGTCATAGTTGGACTATTATGACTGATCCTTATTTCCTGTACAATATGTACTACAGAAAAGATGGGGGACTCTATGTTTCTTGCATATCTGGCAAAGAGGTAATAATTACAGTATCTGAAAAATAGTGTATGCTGAAACTGCAATAGCATGCAAAATTTTCCCTGCACTCTCTCTTAAAATTTCCATTTAATATTTCTCTCTGATCCTGGTAAACAAATTCTTTGTCTTTTAACTATACTATTGGTAGAGTTGGTTTTTTTTTTTTTTTTTTTCATATGAAAGAAATATATCTAATGAAAGACTCAGAACATATTGACCTTAAATAATAATTTTGTTTTACTACATTATGTATAGCTATACAACAGTTTATCACAATGAAATAAAAATTCCTTGGAATTTCCAAAAACACTGGAACCAGCTACCTATCCTCTCATATTCTTTGGATAACCTCGTTTTGCTGTTGACCAGAAAGCACTCACAAAAAAAAAAGAAAATTACAAGGCACAGTCAAGGTAGCATACCTTAGAGACTACTCTTAATATGCATTTTGGATACATCTTTGATCCAGATGACAGAAGAATTTAATAGTATGCACATGGACCTTTCCATACCTTTTGGACCTCAACAACAGAGAATGGTGGTTCCATGTAGGTTGTATTTGTTACTACAACATAGCCTCTGGTGTATTTCCCACATTTATTTTATATTTATATACCCAATTGTTCCTCTCTTTTAACTCGTTCCTTTGGATATTGCTATGACCATACTTTAGTTTATCTTGTAAAGAAACACTTAAAATCTGTATTAAGTACTTTAACACCTTGCAGATATTTGAGACCTTGTGTAACTTTACAAAACACAACACACAAAGACTTGCACACAAACCCATGGCAGGCAATGAATTACACTGAGCTCTGCAGGCAAAGGCAAATCACATAGTATTAGCAAGGCTATGATGTGAATCAGCTATTACATTGATGAGAACCAGAACAAACTCTGCTGTCTGTAGCTGAAACTGCATGACAGTAAGAAGTCACAGTGTTGTAATAAGTCAGACCTGAAGTCATTGTACTGTGATGTGGGTCAGGAGTCAGGTCTCTGAAATCTGAATAAGAATGCCTGCAGCACAGCAAAGCAGGATTGCAACGTGGGGCTATTTGGGTGCACAAAGACCTCAGGTGAGGGGTCAGCAAAGCCTAAAAGATTACAAAGAATTCCACTTTTATTATGGTTCTTAATTTCTGATTATTGATTTGAACACTGTTCTAAATTTTCTCACTACACAATTTTCTTTCTTTATCCCTTGAAACACAATAGAAGATGTTCCCTCAAAGGCTTCAGTTTTCTTCTGGTAGTTTTTGTGCTGCACAAGAATTCTTTAAGTCCTGAATGCAAACAATATGCATCATTACTAGACTGTAAGACATGAACCTTTCAATGATATGGATTACCTTTTACTTGGGCAATAAAGAAGTTAATTTTTATCTAGCAGAAAATATTTTTCCATATACCCAAAGGAAATGTCATGGAATAACTGCCAAAAGAGCAAAATATATATCTTGATATCACAAAGGTAAGACTTCTAAAGATAGATCCATATTATTTCACTTTTAATTTAAACATTATTGCCCCAGTTAACATTCTCTGTGTGTTTGTGTGTGTGTGTGTGAGAGAGAGAGAGAGAGGGAGAGAGAATATGTCATGCAAATATCTACTATGAGCTGAAGAAAAGTTTCTTTTTTTAGTTTTGGAGTGACATGCTCAGTTGTGTTTTGCAGCAGAGAAAATTAAGTAGGATACTTACATTTGATAATTTAGGAAAAACATTTTCTGAAATTGTTTGGGTTATTTATTCAGAGACAAGAGACAGCTAATTTCTAATTAATCTACTATCCATTCCTAAAAGCTGCTTTCCTCTAAAACTTTTAGGGGTTTCATTTTTGGTTTTTGGTTTGGTTTTCTTTTGAGAGGTGGGAGAAGGGTTCACAAGATTTTCTTTATGCTTTCAGTTTTTTGGGGTTTTTTTTGGTCATTTGGGTTTTGCTTTCCTAATTTGTGGCACTTGAATATAATAAAGAATTTTGTTGAAAAAAATAGGACTTGATCATTTAACAATGACTTATATTAAATTGTCTTTTCATGTGAAAAGGGCAGCTATGCAAAAGCTGTCCCCTGATAGCTTGAAGTTTTAGTTCATCCGTGTAATTGATCAGAAGTACTAACAGATCATTATTTTAGTTGTAAAATTATTCCTTTTTGTTACCCTTTCCTTTTTATTGGTAAACCCTTTAGAGTAGGGAATATGATGTTTCTCTGATAGAAGCAGGCCTTTCCCAATTATGCTTTGCATGTGTTATTAAGATATTAAAAGATATAGAAAAATAATCATTTTAAATGGCTATTTTCATGATAATTGCAAGACCAAACTTTTCAGTTATACATGTACACAGTGTCCACAATGTATAATTTTATTCACAACTGAGGAAATATATTTAAGAAAATAAACTTCCACATAGGGTTTTGCTGAAGGCAGTAAGCCAAACACCTCAGCCAGAAGGAAATACACTCTGAATTTCTGGCAACAAATGAATATTCAGATATATAAAACAGCAGACTTGTAACTGATGGACTCAGCCTTGGCCAGCAGTCCCTTCAACTCAGAGCTGGCTGGCATTGGCTCCATCAGACACAGGGAAGTTTCTGGCAGCTTCTCACAGAAGTCATTCCCATAGCCCTCCCAGTATCCAAATTTGTCGTGCCAACTCAATACAACAAGACTTCAGAGAAAAGTTTCTTCACTGTATCTTATCCTACATTTAAGTAATCTCTCCTTCAGAGAGATTGATGTAGGATAAGATGCAGTGAAGATACAGTGAAGATACTCCTTCAGAACTCCTTCACCGCAAAGTTAGGTACTCAACTCAAACTGTAATTTCTCAGTTCAGACATATATAATGCAGGAATAGTAGATTTAGTTGCCATTGATTTTGATAGATAAGCACTTCCATGAGAGTTGGTCTTGATGGTACATTTAGAATAGATTTTCATTATTAAAAAATACTTAAGCCACAGAGTTTAATTGGAATAGGCATGGTACAGAAGAATTCTAATCCTTTTTTTTTACAGTAATGTACCTTCATTTTGCTTCATACACTCCCATCTTTTAACATTTATTTTTTTCTTTTTGCTGAAAATTTCCTTTGATTCACTTACAAAGTTACTGTCTGACCAAAAGAAATAGGATATTTCTTCAATTATTCCAAGCATTATTTTAGCTTGGTCTCTCCTTTAGCACACTGTATTTTCAATTTTTATTCATAGCCAAAACTTACTCATATTTCTATCAGCTTTATCTGGTTTTCATTATAATCTCCTAAAATAAAAATTTAAAAATAGACAACTCTGATTAAAATAAAAACTAGTACTGATGACTGGCACAAAAAATCTTTTCTGGGATGTGGTCAGAGCTTTGTGCATTGCTACCTCTACTTTTTGTGATCTGTTTTGTGCTTCTTGATCAATGAAGTTTAGTGTCTCTCATGTTTTATTTGGTACAGTGGCAAGTTGAGATGAAGACTTTAGGGATTTCTCCACCACTGCACACAATTTTTTTCAAGGTCAGATGCTGCAGTATCTTTCCATTTAGCATTCATTCACACTTCGATTTATTTTGCAGTCTTGTGAGTCATTATTCTGTAGTTTTAAGCATTGAAAGAACATTTCTCATTTCCTCCAGCTCCTTAAAAATGTATCTTACCCTTGTTTACTGGTCCCTTACTTTTCTGTCATTTAAAAAGTGACAAATGTCATCGTCAGTATCATTGTCTAAGTAATGGATATAAAACCAAGAAAGTTTATAAATGTGAAAAATTGATCCTTCCAAGTACATCTCTAAAGTCGAGTATTCCACAGAGCCTTAATGATACAAAATGTTTCACTAATCTAAAAGTGACTGCTAATGTGACTGAGAATCAGAACCTCAAACTTTTAAAGATCTGGGAGACAATGAGATGTTTTATATTTCAGCAGTTTCCACAGAATACTGTCAGTGTGAGTTCAAAGTTCAATGCATGCGATGTCTTGATTGATCTGGCTAGTGTAGCTCTTCTTCTTTTGGAATAAAGAAGTTTGAAGACTATTACAGCAGAATACAAGTGATTATTAATGCAGAATAATGGCATTGGCTGAGATCCAGGCAAGAAGTGAATGCCTATATGTACAATTCACAGTAAGATCAAGAATACAAGAGAAAAATGAATATAAAAATATAAGAAAAATGTAAGAAAAATGTAATAAAAAAACACCCTCTAAACTTCAGGTTTTTAAGCAATTCAGTTTCTGAGTTTCTCTGGCTTCCTATTGCTCCTGATCTGTGCACATACATGAACAATTCAGTTGTGACTTCAGTAGTTCCAGTTTTCCTTTAGTTGTGACCTTGGAAGATACTGCACATGAAATTTGCTGTAGAAGGTGCCTTTTACTGTCCCTTTCCTTAATTATACTTCAACTGACCATGTGCATGCTTGTAAATTTGCAGTGGATTTTAAAACTTCAATCCTATGAATTAGGTCTGTCATGTACTTTTCAGGAAGTGTTCAAGGAAGAACACTCAATCCACTGAAAGAACAGAAGGCAAGTTGACTAGTGGATTTGTCAATCTAGCTAAGTGTTAATGCTGTATATTACAAATATAACAACTCATCTACACCTAGCATAGGAGAAGAAGCATTAATCTACCAATAATGCCAGTCGCATCCTAAGATGAGGACCTTTGTGTTTAGCTAACTATTCCACTTTCTAGTTGTCAAGCAGAATCTATAGATTCCACCAAGAAACAAAAAAATTATTTCTAGAAAGCACAGAAGACTCATATATGAAATGTCCACTACATAACATACAGGAAGTGGAATTTTAGAAATGAAGTCCTATTGAAAAGCTGAAAGCCCATTTTGAATCTGAATCATGTTAATCCTCTTTTTAAACACAAAGTGTCCCTAGAACTACGTCCAGAAGGCTGAGTCAAAAAGCATCTTCTGCAACAAAAAAGCAACCTATCCTTTAAGCATGAGTCTTCTAGAAGTAGATGGCATATAATGAAACTCAATTAATTACTGTTTCTCTCTTTTAATGACTAAAATATTTTTTTCATTGTAACTTTCTTTTAACCCAATATCAGGCTAACATATTGCCTTTTACCATTAACTTGATACTTGTAAATTGCTATTTGATAATCCAGTCATTCTGATTTTAATTTGGACAATTTGGGGGTGGTCCTTAATGGTAATATCAGAGAAATTCATTTACCAAAGATAATAAACCATTTATCATCATATGAAGAAATATCCTACTAATTGCTAGACCAATAAAATTTTGATTAAAAAAATTCAATCAAATAGATATCAAGTTAAAAAATTCTCAGATTTCCTACTGAGTAGGAAAAAAAACCACCCTTTTTTTCTGTACAAAAGCATGTTGACATTTCAGCATGCCAATTACAATTGTTTCATAAAGGAATTGCATTTTAAAAACATTTCAAAATAGTTTATTTGAAGAAGTCTTTCAGAAAAATCATTCCGTCTATAGACAGAGAATGAAAAAAATAGAGAAAAATATTTTAAAAATGTAGTTTTTTCTCTTTTTATATCACTTTGCCTTCTCCTGGAAAATGATGTATCAAGGAAAAGAAATTAAAAGAAAATATTTACTTAAAAAAAAAACCTGAATACAACTAAAAAGCAACAACTACAGCAGATCACTGGTATCTATCAAACATTTCTGAACAAATCATATATTTCAGGAAAAAAAAAAAGTGTCATTCCTCAGAGCTGAATACAAAAAAGGCAGTATAAGAGGAGAAGAATAACACAGATATACCAATAGAAAATGAATAGATACTGCTGAGGAGAGGGGTAGCTTTTTGTGGGAGAATGGAAGACTTTACTTCACCTGGGAGTTTGAGCCCACAGTTGTCTCCATTAAAGCATAAGACCTTTTCTCTTTTTATTTTGAAAATGTGTAACAGAAGTTGGTACTTGCTCCCAGAAGTTTAAGATCTAAAAATAAAATTTCTTAGTCCAAATCAGATAGTAAGTTGCTTCTGAAGTCTAACTTGGACTCCTCTTGCTTTGCAGCAAAATCGTCCCCACTTGCTTCTCCCCAAATGAAAGGTTTTTCTAAAAGAAGTGAAAGAGCAATTCTCTGTGAGTGTTCTTTATTCTGGAACTCATTCACTTCATAACTTCGTTCACGAAGGGCTGAGTATGTTAACCTCTGGAAATACTATTAAACTTATTTTCTGTCTATTTTACTGAGGAAACTAAGAGGAAGGTTGGATTTACTAGCTGTCTAAATGGATAGTGGATGCATTTGTGTCTTTTTTATTTTGTGACTAGGATTTAAAAGGCTTCATAGTCTGTAAATATGTAATAACATCTGTCATAATTAAATGGAATCTCATTTCTTGACATACTTGGTATTTTAGAAAAAACTGTAGTTATCATCATTTTCAATTTGCAAAGGAAAAAATGTGAGCAAATTTTGGATCTTTCTTTGTTAATGACAAATATTGAATTTACATATATGGTGAGTTTACTGTATTGCTTTTTTCCTGCTTCTCTGACAGAAAATAAATTGAAATTGTTGTGGAAATCAAATTATTCTATTATCTTATTGAAAAAATTATCAATTTTATCAAAAAGAAGTCATAGTTAAAATTTGAAAGTATTTATATTACTGTATAAATTTAAACTACATTTCCCTTAGAAGTGGATATCACTACAAATTAGTAGATTAAATATTTATTGTATTTATTTTTAACTTTTATAGTCCCCAGATGTCAAGTCATGACATTCAAGGATACTGTGCATTTTCACTTTATGGTAACAGTTCTGGAAATTTCTAATTTAAAAACAAAGTCTAAATAGCAGAACAAGATTAAAAACATAAACCCAGATATTTTACCATTTCCAAAGTCTCTCTCAGTAGGAATTTTTAGAAGTGTGGTGGGGTTGTTTTTTTGGTGTTTTTTGTTTTGTTTTGTTTTTGTTTTTGTTTTTGTTTTTGTTTTTGTTTTTGTTTTTGTTTTTGTTTTTGTTTGGTTTTGGTTTGGTTTGGGTTTTTTGGTGGTGTTTGTTTGTTTGTTTTTGCTGTTGTTTTGTTTTTTGTTTTTTGTTTTTTTGTTAAATCATAGACAAAAACATGTGAGAACTTGAGGTACAGATACTTAATTTTCATCCATTCTGTTTACCAAATATATTTGAAGACTAATGGAATCACAATATTCTTAAGGTTGCAAAAGACTTCTACAACCATTGAGTCCAACCTTTAACCAAACACTGCCCAGCTGTACTTTTTTGTGTGTTCAAAATGAATGCTGATTATTTTTATTTAGCCATCAGTCTATTTATATGATAAATCATGACTTAGATATTGACTTATGATTAATAGAATCACAGAATCATTGAATGGTTTGGGTTGGAAGGGACCTTTAAAATTCATCTGATTCTGCATTGCCTTGCCATGGTCAGACTTTTTTTTACTAAATTAGCTTTGTTGGTCTCACGCTGGGTGTAAAAATATTCAGCTCATTTTTCATACATAATTTAAACAACTTACAAAAACATTTTAATACTCTCCACTTAATCTACTTTATACCTACACTATGGCAAAAGACTTGGTTTCTGTAAGTTTAAATTGATAGTGCACCCCAAAGGACCCTCATTTTGACTGAGCAGTATGGAAATCTTATAATTATTTGAAATATTACCTGTCAGCTTGCTGTTAACAGTAACATGCATTGCAAAAAAATGGAAAACCAGAAGCAGCAGAGCTAAGAAAGACCACGTTTCAACAACATTGTAGATTATATTGGAAAAACTGTGTGTAGTGGTTCATCAAAACAATATAACTGGCCAAAATGAATTTTTTCCATTATGTTAAGTGGAAGTGTCAATAGGAAGTCAAGGCTAAGTCTCAAAACCAAAGGAGTATGCATAATTCAGAGAAATATCTGATGCTGGACAGGAAGAGGGTGCTGGTAGCATGAAGGCCCATTGTGGAATTTCTCCTAGAGTTTTGCACCAATGACTGAACTCAGAACATGCTGGGATTGGAGTGCAGGACAGAAATGGGGAACCATGGCCAGCAGAACACTGACAGCCGACTTGTTCTAAAATCTCTCTTTATTGTTTCTGCATTCCACTTAGTAATTTTTTGTTTAAAACAACCAAACCCACAGCTTTAGAGATGAAAACACATTAGATTACATGTTAGGAAGAAATTATTTACTGTGAACGTGATGAGGCACTGAAATGGGTTATCCAGAAAAGCTGTGGATATTCCATTCCTTTAGAAGAGCTCAAGGCCAGGCTGCATGGGGCTTTAAGCATCCATATCTAGTGGGTGGCATCCCTGCCACTGGCAAGGGTTTGGAACTGGATGATCTTTAAGGTGCCTTCCAATTCAAGCCATTCTGATTCTATGATTTTATGCTTCTAGGTATATACATAGCATGTGAGCAAACCAGTGGTATCTCAAGGCTCTGTCTGCCCCATCTTTCTATCACATCCTTCCAGCGTGGTAACTTGAGGTCAGTTTCATGTTCTTTAAAAGCCCCTGCTACCTAAACACCTTATTTTCCTAGCATTGACCTTTGCCCTACCTTATTTTGGCTTCTTCTCCCTTCAATTCCCCAATTCTTTCTCTCTCTCTTCCACTGCATTTCCTCAGCAAAACAGACTATGTAATTTGTCTATTTGAGATAATGCTTATTAACAAGTCATATTTTCAACAAGGAAAAGGGGACTAGTTACCATAATATTACTTACAATGTCTTTCTCCTCAACCAGCACCAGTTAAGAATACTCACAAGAGCTGAAGAAATTTAGCAATTTTGAGACCTATCTCCTTGCCAGACACTGACATATCAATGTAAAATTTAAGGACATGACCTATCACCTTAGGAAGTTGATCTAGACTAGGAATTTCTCATGAATGAATGAATAAAAAAATCCCAACAATTTATTAATTCTTTTTTCTTTCAAGAGCTAACATTTTATCTTTATGAGCTATATTTAAATACCATACTATAGAATTGTGCATAGAAATTAAGTAACAAGAAAGACTGTAAATAATAAAAAATTTTGGAGATACTTAGAAGAGTATAACAAGGAAGTGTTTAATAAATGAAGGGACAACTGTCATCAAAATTCTCATTGTTTAATGAAATATGAGGTCTTATAAGCAAACTACATTTTTGATGTACAAAACTACAATAAGCTAGGAAACACAAAATAATCCATCTCATCTCTCATCCCTAGAAAATGCATTACCACATAATAGGGATCCCATAAATCATTCAGCAAAATAATGCATGTGCTATAGTACATCATGAACCAGACAGATTATACTAATGTCAGAAAGGCAGCTCATTAACTGCATTATACAATGAGTAAGCAGTCACCTGGCTGTACAACCTTCATATCCCTATTATCATCAGAACAAAATGAAGGAAAACCTATCAGTCATTTTTCACATAGTCATGTGACCAACATTTTCTCTTGTTTTCTGTTATTGAGATAAGTGCCCTTGTACTGTATGTTTTGTGCAGTTCTGACAGCTTTGCAGACCCTAGATATATGCCTTAGCTAGAAAGTCTGTTGCACAGCTTTTGAAAGTGACGTGTCGTAATCAGGGGTGCCAGAGCCTATCATGAAAGCAGAGAAGTAAGAATTGCAGTGCCACCTTTTAAACAAAAACAGTAAAACCCCTGTAAACTCAATGTCTTGGCAAAGATTCAGGACAAAAATGTAATTATAAAATAAAATTACACCATAAGTATTTATTATATTCATAAATATAATAACTAAAGTTATTACGTTTTTATGTAGAAACTATTTTAAAAACATTAGCTTTGGATTTACAGAACAGATAATTACGTGTATTGAAGAAAAATGACAGCATGTTATCTTCAGTCTTGGGTAATAATACGTTACTTTTATCTAGACACTATGTAAGACATTCATGGACCCATTAGTGGTGTCTGTCTTTCCTAGGTATAACTAAGATTCTGATCCTGAAATACTCAAGGGTGCTATTTTTCTCTATAAAGATATATGCCCATAATTTGGGAAACATTAATGTTATTGAAGTCATTATTCAATTCCTACCTAGGTCTGTAGGAATTTAAGTCCCCTTGAAACTACATAAATACTGATGCCATCTTCTAGTCATCAATCATCAAATTGATGAAAGAACTAGCCCATATAAAGCACAAATAAAAAAATGGAGGTGCTAACGGTGATGATCACAGAATCATCCCATAATCTTAGAAAGGTTTGGATTGAAAATTACTTTAAAGATCATCTAGTTCTAGCCCCCCTACCATGGGCAGGAACACTCTCTGATAGACCAGGTTGCTCAAAGCCCAATCCACCCTGGCCTTGAACATGGGAGGGTGGTGTCCACAACTTTGTTCAGCAAACTGTGCCTCATCACCCTCACAGTAAAGAACTTCTTCCTAATATCTAATCCAAAATTACTTTTTTTTTTTTTTCAATTTAAATCCATTTTCTCCTATCTCTACATGCTCTAATAAAAAGTCTCCACTTTTCTTGTAGGCTCCCTTCAGGTACTGGAAGACTGCAATTAGGTCATTCAAAGGCCATCTCTTCTCCAGGCTGAAAAATCTCAATTCTTTTAGCCTCCCCTCAAGGGAGAGGTGTTCCATCCCCCTGACCATCTTGTTGGCCAAATCTGGACTAGTTGCAAGACGTCGATGACTTTTCTCTTCAGAGGACCCCAGAGCTGGATGCAGCACTGCAGGTGGGAATCTCACCAGAGTGGAGTAGTGGGGGCAGAATTCCCTCCCTTCCCNTCTATCAGGGTTCTCCAAAATTATGGTTTGTTTGTTTGCTTGTTTAGTTGGGTGGTTTTGTTTCCTACTACATTTGTATTGTTAATATTCTTAGTAAAAGACTGTTATTCCTATTCCCAAAATCATTGCCTGAAAACCCTTGATTGCAAAATTATAATTTGACAGGGGGTGAGGGGTTTACATTCTCCATTCTATGGGAAACCCCAGTTTCCCCGGCAGATACCTGTCTTTCTAAACCAAGACACCCTTGCTGGCCACAATACTTTTGATGCAGCCCGAGACACATGACTTTTTGGGCCACATGATGCCAGCTCATATCCAGCCTGTCACCCCGCACCAGCACTCCCAATCTTTCTCAGCAGCGCTGCTCTGGATCTGTTAATGCCCCAGCCTGGATTGACACTGGGGATTGCACCAACCCAGCTGCAGCACCTTGCACTTGGTCCCAATAAACATCATAAGATTCCCATGGAACATTTCTCAAGCTTGTCAATCGGGTCTCTATGGGTGGCATCCTGTCCCTCAGGTGTGTCACCACAACACTCAGCTTGGTGTTTTTTGCAAAATTGCTGAGGGTGCACTTGTGTCATTAATGAAGATATGGACTCCCGAGGGACACCACTTGTCACTGATATCCGTCAGGACCCTGAACCATTGACTACTATCCTCCGGAGGTGACCATCCAACCAATTCCTAAGAGCCCACCCACTTTCCAAAGCAGAGGAAAGGATGTTGTAGGGGACAGTGTCAAAGGCTTTATGAAGTCCAGCACTATTCTTCTCATTCCGCTGAGCTAGTCACTCCATCACAGAAGGCCACTGGGTTGGTCAGGCAGGAATTGCCCTTAGTGAAGCTGTGCTGGCTCTCTCAAATCACCTCCTTGTCCTCCATGGGTCTTAGCACAGCTTAGCACAGGAAGGATCTATTCCATCATCTTCTCAGGCAAAAAAGAGAAGGTATCTTTCTCAGGTGGAGACACTTATCCCAGCGTATAAAGACTAGGCTCAGTTACAGTACGAATTTAGTATGAAGGGAGTAGAAAAGTGAAACTTCTTGGCTGCTGGATGGAATTGTGTTGTGTCTCCATGTTAAATTCATCCTTGCATGTGACAGGTGGCATGTGTTATGTTGCATGTTCAGTGACAAACTCAGTACAGTACAAATTGATGCTTTGATGCACAAATCTAAAATCCACTTATACCATCTAATTGAGGCTGTAACTAGGTATAAGTGAAACACAGGATGAAACAAAGCCTATTTCTGATAGATTGTGTAAGTCCAGTCTAAATCTTCTGGAGTTATGAAGCTGGAGAGGTGACTGCCCAATTTGCTTACTATGTGATATGTATACCTGAAAGTAGGTGAAATATAAAATGAAAAATATCCCATTAAATTGTACATAAAAATACAGAAGAGGCTGACCTAGCAGAAAAATATGTGTATTAAATGTGCTAGCTATATTAAGTACATATATTAATTTCTATTAGCCAAAGAGGAACTTTATTGTTCTTCTTTTGCCCTGGGGTTCTCTGAATCCGGGATGAAAACAAGAAAAAAAGGGATTTTACATGTCTTACTGCAGGTCTGCAAACAAAGCATGTTGCTTGCTGAGGCAGAAGAGCTCAGTAACAACTATTTTCAAGTTTTAAGGTGAAAACTTTGAAAGTTGCACACTAAACAATCTATACTTTAAATAAGCATCCAAATTTATTTTCTTCTTCACAACTCATAGGAGAGATTTATGTTCATATATATATTCATAGAAAACTACATGGAATGGCTGTGCTTCACACTCATTCTAGTCTCATTGATCTCTTGAGCAAGAAATAACACAGTTGAGCTCCAGCTACTCTGATTTTTTCTTTACATTGCATTCACAAGCCTTGTTCTGTTGATTGATATATTTTATTTTTTAGGGGAGGCATATGGGAAGTCAAAAATAATGCCAGCAAAACACTGAATAATATAACAAAAATTCATGAATCTGTAAAAGTGGTAAGCTAAAAGAAGCATAGACTTATTTATATTCTTCAAACATTTCACATACTCAGTGTGATTAAATGAAAAAAGGGGATTTTTTTTTAGTAAGATTCTAAGTTTAGATGCTAAGAAATTATTTTTATATTCTTAATGAGTTAATAATAATTCCTTGTATTTCAAATAGTGGAAATGTGTTTTAGAATCACACTGAAGGTGTTCAGGTGTTAGAGAGTAATGATGTACCTACTGTAGGTGTGAATAAGCTTTCATTGAGATGATTTACAGTCTTCCTCAGTGTGTTATTATCACACAATAACACTGTTCAATGACTGTGTAGAGTTTTCATTAACGTTAATGTGGAAAATTGACCCCTAATATTTTGTAATTAGAGGTCTGATAGCGACAGTCTTGTATAATATGTTTCTGTGAATGTGTTTATATATGATAAATAGAAATGTGACTTTGGAAATTTATTTTCTATTTGATGATATGGTAAGCCTTAAACTTCAGTACTGCAATACTAACTAAATATTAAAGAAAACATGAACTCAGAACTTCTGTCTGTGGAAAACTTCAATGTTTTCTTACTCCTATTTATAATTTTTTAAGTATATCTCTATTTCTTAAATCAATATCAATAGTGTATGTTTCTAAAAGTAACCTTTCCTCTAGTACAGTGTATCTTAAAGTGCTCATTAAACTGGGGAATCTGTCTCTATAAATCTTATTTATCACTCAGTGAGTAAGCTAAGAACTAAGATAGGCAGTAGTAAAACCTATGCTAGTATAATTCTTCTGTTCTATGTGAGTAAAATACTAGTACTAACCTTGTTGATAGTCTTTTTTACCCTCTGGAGGAATATCAAATGAGATGAGTTAAACACATCCTAGAGAATGAATTCAAAAGGTGATATTTTCATGTTTTTTCTGTTTTACTAAGTACTCTCCAAACACAACAAACTCCAGAATTTTATTAGTAAAGGTCACTTATGGAATTCATTTCCATTTTCTTTGTTCTTCAAAAAGAATATTTTATAAGTGAAAAAATCTATTACAAAATCTTTTTCCCATTCCCCTGTTTTGCTAACCTTACATACATATATGAATGTTAATGTGTATATTAATAATGATAATCATGTTTTTATAGTCTTTAATGTAGTAAATTATATATTCCTTACTCTTTTCATCTTTTTTATATTGTGTTCTGAAATAGAACAAATAATGAAAATTACTTGAGAGTACTTGGGAAAAGACTGGGGACATATGATGTGAATAAATTTTGAAAATTTATAATTTGCCCATTGGCAATACATTAAACCACTGGGGACATTTCTTGTTATCTTAACTAATATAAGAGTTAATTATATCAGTATAATTAATATCAGCCAGTATAAAACTTTGTTTTTAGTGAAAAAGACACACATATCTGCTATAATTACCTCTATAAACTTTGTTTTACTGTTTATTAAAAAATTATAAACAGTGCTTTAGAGCATGATATGTAATAATATCTATAATACTGGGCTGTGGGTAAGTAAAAAATCCTCAAAATCACATATCAATCACAGAAAGTAAATGCAATTTATCTTACAGGAAGCGTCATGAAAAACTACATTATTTCAAGTAAACTAGTTGGAGCAAAGGCAGGACTGTTTTTCGGCATATCAACAAATGGAAATGAAATTATGTTTTTTAAAATTATTAAATCCTCAAATCCTCATTTATTGCTGACTTCTGTATTTTTGATTCTGCTGGAAAATTTGTGTTGAAGAGCTATGGGTTATTGTCAATGTGATTTGAGTCTGTCTGCATAAGATTGCCATTGTATTCTGCTTCTCTATGCTATAGCAGCTTGAAATTATAGAAATGGGGAAAATCTGCAAATAAATCAGTAACCAGAAACTTAATTCCTCATAAATTTTTATCCCTCAGCTTCATGGATTCTAGTCCACATTTTTTGTTTAGTTCTTGTCTGCCAGGAGATGGAGACAGAGAATTTGAATCTTCCATCACTTCTTTGCAAAAAAAAAAAA
>VWYO01009639.1:0-21616 GCA_013400275.1 Rhadina sibilatrix | reverse complement strand
AAAAAAAAAAAAAAAGTAAGTAGTACATAACCCCCCCATGTTAAGACATTATTTCTTGGTTTTGTGTTGCCCTTGTTAAACATATCTGCTATTGCTAATAGCTGTTCAACAAATAAATATTGGGAAACAAAAGGCATTAGAAGAATCTTTGTTAAAATTGGGGGTTTTTCTTGAATTTGTATCAATGTGTACACAACTTGAAGAGAATGTATTGCAATCACCCCTAGTTGGCTTTTGATCTAGACCTTTGTTATGATCTAAAAAGTGTGAAGAGTTCAAAGAAGTGTGAGTAAAGTAGAAGTAACATTATATTTGTCTCTCAACATCTGGTGTTAAAAGTGTTTGATCCATTTATATAACATCAGTACTCAGAGACCTAAAATATATATGTCTCAGCAGAAGGTAGTGAAAAAAAAATAGGATAAAATTCAGGGGTTTTTTCATTTAATGAATGCTTTTATATCTTTTGTGTCAAACTGTATATAAACTTATTTTTGGTTTAACTTTGTTAATTTTAAGTCCATAAGCATCACATTTTCCTTGAAAAAAAAAATCTTCATTACTGCATTTTTGTCATGTCATATTTAGTTACTTTACTTTAAAAAGAAATATATAATTATTAATTATTGGTTTGTACCAGATAGGATTTAAATTTACTTTAATTTAATTTATTTCTTTGAAAACCTGAAAAAAATCTGTCTCCATCAAAAGGACTAATGGTTTTTATTTGAAGAGCTGCAACACTGCTAATAATTAGAAATGGTTACTCAGAAAAAATACTTGGGAAAATATCCCCAAAGAAAATTTTTCAAATCCATCCAAATATCCACATAGCTATTTTAATGTTTTGATGAGCGTATACTTTTTTTTTAAAATATCAGTATATAATAAACATTTCCAATAATAAAGAAAACATTTCTTTTGTGGATAGACTCTTTTTTTAGCTGTCTTAAAATATTTGATTGCTTACAACTGTACTTTTCATGTACAATACATGTTTTCTTGAGAGAGAAGTTAAAGCACCTTCAGTCAGTTGCAGTGCCTGGAGATATTGGTACACGTTCCCTTCAAGAACATATTCACTTTGTGATAATGAAAAACATATTCTGTGTGTGAGTATTATGGCTTCCCTATATAGCCAGAAGACAAAGCTTCTGATTATAAATGCATAATAATAAGTGAAAGTCCTGACAAAACTGCTGCCAGGAACATTGAAGACAAATGAAAAGTACATACAATTTCTGCAGAGGTCCTGCAAATCTGGCAGGGCAGAACTAGCCCAAAGGAAGGCAGAGAAGTATAATGAATGTTTCTTTTATTCCCTACTGGATGTCAGACCTTTCAGAACTTCTCAGAAAACCACATTTTTAGTTCTCTTTGCTGTTTATGGGTTTTACTTTATAGAGATTTAGGGGTCTTTTTCTAACAGGGTCAAGTGGATGAAAGAAAAGCCCTTCATTCCCTTGACTAGGAAAAGCTCTCTTTCCTAAAACATTATAAGAATTAGTGAATTTGTCAGTCACTGAATACTGAGGAGAGTAAAAATAAGGAGAACGTAGAAGAGACAAAATAAGGCGCAATTTTTCTTGACAAAACTTCTGGATTGTATTTCTAAATGTAGGTAAAAAAACCAAAGGAAAAAATAAAATACATATTCCACTACAAATCACTAGCTCATATGTTCTGCTAGGGAAATCTTGTTTCCCATTTACATTTGTTAAAATAAGAAACTGGAATTTATTGGAGTACATTTATGATCATTGTGACCTACAGTCTCCTTGAAATCAAGTAGGGAGCTGATAATTATAGTAACAAAGCAGTAGCACTGCTACAAAACTGCAACCTACACATGGACATATACCAGCACATCCTGAACCAGGACAGAGTTCTACATAAGATGACTTCTTAAGGAAACAAACATATAACAGCATCATAAATGAAACATCAGCTTCCCTGACACTTCCCAGGTATTGCACAATGCAGAAGGAGGTAGCAGCTCCTTTTCTTCCCCTCACATTCTTATGCTGCATTGCAATAGGTCACAAAATTGGAGAGGTGTGGATTTGAAGGGTGGACCATTTGGTGGATTAGGAACTGGCTGGATGGACACAGCCAGAGGGTTGTGCTCAGTGGTGCTACATTCCAGGCAGAAGCTGGATGGAGCTCTACAAATACAACAGCTATTTAAATTTATACCTGGAAGAAATCTGTATCCGCTAGAGTAGCTCAGTGTTTACTGGAGTCTTTCAGGACATAGGAGAACCAAGTTTCAAGTGTTTCCCCTCTTCTTTGAGAGATTCATTATTACTGAGTTATCTACACTCTGGATAGAAAGAAACAGCAGAACTGTTTCTGGCATTTTATGTGACAAGTGAATTCAAATAAGGTAGCTGGCTAGTTTATCTAACTTCTCGGAAGAGTTTTGTATCTCCTTGACCTAAAGGTTCTGATTGAAGCATATGCCTGCTCCTCAGTTTTCCAGTTATGGAAGAGTTACTGGGATTATAGGATGTTTTCCCTGTGCTGTCTACTTGTGAGGTCCTGAAAGCTATTTATAGTGAAGTTGTAGCCAAGCATTTTGAAGACTGGTCAGAGGAGAGAAAAAAGGATATCAATTTGGAGCCCTTACAAAGACAGGTTTTTTTTGACAGAGGAAACAATTAAAGAGAAAGAAGCCAGTGACAGAGTCAGTGGCTAACAACTCCTGTTTCAGTTTAACAAAGTACTCTTCAAAGGAATGATAATCTGCCTTTGAGTTTCCTATCTCATTCCATTGATTATAGCAGGGATATAAGGCCCACCTATGTCAGTTTAGATATTTTTGTTAGTTCCCAAATGTTAACCAAAATGAATAAACCTTCGTCTGAATAATTAAACTGCTGTGTAGTTTGCTAGTATTTATCATCTCTGATACATGGGAAGACATTTAAATGCTGGAAGCAAACAGGCAGAAAAACAATGCTGGTACTTGTAACCAATCAGCTTCACTTCAGAGAGAAGTAAAACTTGGACTAAAAAAATATTGTAGTCAAGAAAAAGTAAGGATAAGGGATTTACATGATTTTTAAGTATAATGAACTTGGTAAATCCTTTACAAGCATAAAATTAAAATACATATTTAACATTGCTTTGCATGTATTGTTCCATTAGGAGAAAATATTTCAATAGTTCTGTAGAAATAACTATGTTGCAAAAGCAAACTGATACATCATGTATCAGTTTAAACTTTAAAGCTTTAAACTACTAAAGTATAGAATTAATTTAAATATTTAGAAAAATGACAAACATATTAGGAAAGTAAAAAAAAATGTAAATTGTATAGAATCAGACTTTTTACTGTTCCTCTAGACATTTACAATGGCATTGTAATTCCAAAACTTAACAGTTCTGGTCTTCATCTACTGCAGATTGATGATGCCCCATTCATTTACTACTCCTGCAATGATAAGATATACTAGCTATTAAACCTTTGCTTTGTAAATCTCTACGGGAGGTGAGAGGCACTGGTGATTAAGTCTCAGCAAGTCAAGAAAGATGATTGCATATCGAATTTAAGTACAGCTTTAAGAATTGCTTTCATCAAAGATAGCTGCACTGTAAGAACTGCATACATATGTTATCAGAGAGAGGCCACCTAAGAGCTGAACCCTTTGTAAATAACCTAGAAAACTAAGAAATATCAATGGCTATTCAAGGAAAATATTATGGATTAATGCAAATAGAGATAGAAGAATAAATTAACAGCATCATAGCAAATAATAGCAATAGATAAGTAAATGATCCCTCAGTGTTTGGCCCTATCTCTATATATAAGTATAATCACCAAACAGCACCGAGCTGTGACCAGATTCCAACATATCCATTTGAAACTGAGAAAAATCACAGTTCAGATTTCTGTGTATGGTGTCTCCTTAAGGATTTGCTAAGCTGACAAAGTTGGACATCCTGAATTTTTATTATCCTGAATTGACAACTCATACCCTCACATGCTCCCAGACATCCACTAACATGCTGATGTGCTCACAAAGCCCCACACTCAACAAGGAGCAGGCATGGATCAAGCTGCTGTGCCAAAGATAGATCAGCCTTTCACAAGCCAGGGCTGTTAACCTCAGTAATGTCACTAGCTGTGTCACTAGACATCCCAATTCAGTCTTCTAGGAGAAGCCAACATAAAAATGTCTTTCTGAAATAAAAACAGGTAATGACTTCAAATGACATTAACTTTTACCTTGGTGAGAATAAAAATATTGAGATTTGAGTTAGCATTTGTTTGGCAAAGATTTATGTGTGCTGGAGAAAAATTTCTTGCAGATCTTTTCCTAGCCCACAGTCACTCAACCATACTTTTATCTTTCCCTAAGACACAAAATGTCGTATTTGCATTTTATTTGCATGACTGTTAACCATCAATTCCTCAGCTTTTTTAAAGATAGAAGGGCCATAAATCCTGTCATGCATTTCACAGTAAAGAAATGAGTTACACAAGTAGCTTAGATCTTTCTTTTTCAGAAAAAAAAGGTAGGTTTTGTTGTTTTTTGGGTTTTTTGAGTTTTTTTAAATTTATTTCCAAGAATCACAGTTTTAAATAAATTCATTCATTCTTAGAGGAGAAAAATAATGTATTGACTGATAAAACAAAAAAATAAACTAACTAAGCAATTAGATCAACTCAATCGTTTGCCCCCCTAAGACGAATTTTAGTAAAGTTTTTCCCAATCCCCTTGTTATTTGACTGACTCTCAGAAGTCAGTACTTTCCTTACTTTATTAGACAGTGATCTGGCTCTGATTAAAAAAAGACAGAGTCTTTTGTCTTCACATTTTTATATTATTGTTGAACTTTGGAGAAAAATAAAACCACTCATAGGAAACTTCATTTTTCTTCATTAGTTTTCTTACAGTCAAAATTTCAAACTGTCTGTTAAGGTAATATTTTGTCCTCCTCAGTAGAAGCAAGATATTTTCTATATCTGCAGAAATTTTTGTAATGGATGACACAGTTCCATGTTGTTGTACCCTTGATTAATTTACTACCTCAGTTTTAGGGCACTGACAGAAGGGAATCTTGCTATGTGAGCTTAGTTTACTTATTGATCACATTACTATTAAAAAGTTCCTATACTTTGAAGGGAATAAATTCCCTTTCCTAGACTGACCAAATCAATTGTTTGTTCTGATGTAAAATTTCCAGCAGGATAAGACCTTCTGAAATATCTAAGTCTTCTAAGCAATATAGGGACTTTTGTTAAGATGAAGAACATTTTTGAGGAAAGTCAAAAGTGTTATATAATTTACTATGAACATTCAGACAGAAGCATAATAACTTCACTCTATATGGACTTAATATAAACACTACAAAATCAATCATATTTAAATCTTAAAATTATGCAAAAAAAAATTATCTCGAATAAACTGATGAAGAAAGGAAACTAAAATTTAATGTTCCTGGCAAGCAAAAAAACCTAAAACAAACAAGCAAACAAACAAAATAGAATTAATGATAATTAATGATTAAAAGTTGTCCACTCATAAAAAGATTTGTTTCATAAATCCACATTGATTATTGGTTGTAGTGAAAACAACTGTGCTGATAGAAATTAGAACAACAACATCAATTGTGCTCATTCTCAATCTACGCCTAAGGATTGGAAAATATTTTAATACTCTATTTCTGAATCACTTTTTTTGGTTATTTATACCACTTGGAAACAGACTGTCAACAAACTGGAGATACACAATTTAAATGTACAAATCAATTATTTATCGGCTAATGCACACAACTGACAGCTCGGCCTAATGAATTAGTGTAATATTAATATGCTCACAACCCCTGATGGGAGATACAATGAGACTTTAATGTTCAGGCAGTGCTCAATCAAGTGAAGACAAGATAAACTCTAGGAGGGCTCTTTATGTCAGGCACATTCTCAAGGTTTCTGAGTTACCATTGTCTGGTGCCCTGGGGTTTTATTCTTATGGTTTTGTATCCTTTCATGCAACTATTTCTCTTAAATACTTGCACTGCCAACTATTCTCAGTAATTACAATTCTGTAATTCTGAAGTTCTTGCATGCCCTTAGCTCACACTTTCTTACACCTTGATAACAGTTAGAGACCAGGGAGAAGGGTTTAGAGCAGGGGCCGCAGCTTCCTGGAATCTGAGAGCATCAGGGTCTTAGTGGGGTGGCTGGGCAGCCAGGGCTGGTCCAACTTCCCCAGCCCAAAGCAGGGCAGCCACAGGGACACTGAGGCAGCCCCAGCCCTAAGCATCTGGCACCTTCCTGGGGATATGCTATACTGTGGGCTCACAGGTGAGTCAAATGTGGACCAAATGCGGTGAGAACAGCACTTGATGTAAGATAGCTGAGCCTCTGTACTGTAGATTTAAGTATTGGTGAAGAAAAAATGGATTTGTTTAAACCAGAGATGCTTTCAGCCAAAGGCCCTGATATTTTCCCTTTTCTTTATTTGAGTTCTAGTCCTTTTGAGATGATTATGACCTACAGAGAGAGCTTGACAAATTAGATTGGTCAATCACCAATCATATGAATTTCAACAAGGGGAAGTGCTGGATTCTGCACTTGGGAGCAGCAACCTTGGGTGTATGGACAGGCTGGGAAGTGAGAAGATGGAAAGCAGTGCCACAGAAAGTGACCTGGGTGTCCTGGCTGATTAAAAGTTGAACATGAGTCAGCAGTGCCCTGGCAGCCAGGAGGGCCAATGCTGTCCTGGGAGGCATCAGGGACAGAATCACCAGCTGGGCAAGGGAGGGGATTGTCCCACTCTGCTCTGCACTGGGGCAACCTCTCCTGGAATACTGTGTGCAGTTTGGGGTACCACAGTATAAAAAAGATATTAAACTTTTAAAGAGAGAGTCCAAAGAAGGGCAGCAAAGGTGCTGAAGGGCCTTGAGGGGAAGTTGTATGAGGAGCAGCTGAGGTCACTTGGTCTGTTCAGCCTGGAGGAGACTGAGGGGAGACCTCACTGCAGTTACAGCTTCTTGTGAGGGGAAGAGGAGGGGCAGGCACTGATCTCTGCTCTGCAGTGACCAGTGACAGGACGCAAGGCAATGGCCTGAAGATGTGCCAGGGGAAGCTTAGGTTGGAAATTAGGAAAAGGTTTTTCATGCAGACAGTGGTTGGACACTGGAATGTGGTCCTCAGGAAATGGTCACAGCACCAAGCCTGACAGAGTTGAAGTGTTTGGACAATGTTCTCAGGCACACGGTGTGACTTTTGGGCTGTCCAGTGCAGGACCAAGAATCAGACTCCATATTCATTTTAGATCCTTTCCAACTCAGAATATTCTGAGATTCTGTGAAAGTAACTTTTTAAAAAATCAGGTTGTCTTTCAACAACCTAATTCAACAATACAAAGCTGGTATTTTTGCAATGTGCCAAGATACTTTTAAAGATAAATAGAAATGATGAGAAATCTCAGTTCAGGAGGTAAAAAAATGTAGACAATGTTTTTAAGTATCTTGTGTTCAGAGTTAAGTACAAACACCCCACATATCCCAGTAGATTATGTGCTTACAGCTTCAATCTATATGTTTCATATGTTTTTAAATACATTTTCCCCTTTCTTCTACTGGTGTTTATCTTCACTTTTGAATTCTCTTTATGCCACATTTTGATTTCTCTCCAGCAATAACAATATCTATAATCACTTCAGTGACATTTTCTACCATTTCTCACTTTGAAAGTGTCACAAAATCACTAAAGATTGAAATTTCCAAACAATTTCAATCAACCAGTGAAGAACACCTGCTTGTTTTCTGGGCAGAAAAATTTGTAATTTAAATAAGAGAAGTAGAGTAACATTTAGAAAGGAGTTATTTACAATGCATTGAAAAATAAATATATAAAATAGGATGTTCTGATGAATCAAAATATTTGTATCTGTGACATCTAATTCAAAGTCTTACATATGGTAGCAACCAGTACCCAATTATCCATAACTAATTGGCATTGTAATTGTCTTTAATCTGAAATAGACAATTAAACATGTTCTGGACTGTTAACTGGTTCATATTTTAGGTGTTCAGCTAATTAGACATTTCCTAAACTGTTCACTTTGCATGTGACTAATTTGTGCACTAAAATCATACCTTAATAGAATGTTTTATTTTTTTCTGATCACTTAATGCTAATGAAAAATTCCCCACAAGAATTAAAATAGAGATACTCCCTTCAAATACAGTAATTAAATTAACTTTTCACTGTCTGTATATAAAAAGTAAAGAAAATTAATAACATTTTCTACTGTGAACAGTCTTAAATGGAATTGAATATCTTCTGCTTTCATTTATATCAGTATTTTTCCTCAGACTTCAAAAGACTTGACAGAAAGGATATGTTTTGTAGCATAGAGCTTTGTTTTGTTATAAAATATTCTAGCAACAGTACTTTTGCACACAGAGAGAAAAAATACTAAATCCTCCATCTGATCGTTTGTACACATGAGTTTGGGCTTTCTTCTATTGTCTCTCTGTCTGTGTCTCTATCTCCCCCTCTCGGTTCCTCCTGTTTCCCTTCATTTTTTTATGCCCATCTTCATTCTGAACTGTATAAGAAATACATGGTGTTATGTAAGTTATACAAGAATTTAGGACTGAAACCATCTTGAAAATGTGCATGCATGTTTGTGAGAAAATAAACATGTCAAATTTGATCATGTCTCAGTAAAAATAATGATTGCATTACCTTAAATCCACATGAAGAGCAGAGTTTTGACCTTTAAGATCAGAAGTTACATGGGGCAGTCTGCTTAAGAAAATAAGTATTTTCAAAATTTAATTGGAAATACTAAAAGGTACTTTAAGCAGAAAACCAGGTTTTAGCATTGGTGAAGTGGAACCCAAGTGGCTGTCCAAAGCTAGAACAGAATTTTGGGGAACTGGTTACTCCCTTGCACCTAGCTCTCACAAATCAGCTGTTGTAAAGACTTGGAAAAGGTCACAGGTTTTCTGCAATGCCTTCATAAACACCCTTTAATAATACAGGCAACCTGGCTGCCTTATATAAAAAATACAGGTTGTACTTCTTAATAGGTATCCATTTTACTGCCTTGTGAGTTAAGCCTAACAGGCAACTAAGATCCACACAGCTGTTTGTTCACCCCCTGCAGTAGGAGTGGGAAATGATTTCAAAGGGAAAAAGTGAAAAAACTTGTGCCTTAAGATGATGCAACAAGCAATAATAAATATTTCATAAATGATGGAAAGATGTTCATGCAGCCAAAGAAAAGTAGGGAATTCACTCAGTACTTCATAACCACAGACAAGGTCTAGCCAGTTGCTGGAAAGTAGGTAACAGTCACCTGGGAAGACAAATTTCTCAACTCTGAACATCTCCTTGCCCAGAGCTCAAATTATAAAACATGACATCATATGGCATGGAATGTCATAGAATCATATAATGGTTTGGATTAGAAAGAACCTTAAAGATGATCTAGTTCAAGCTCCCTGCCATGGGCAGAGACACCTTCCACTTGAGCAAGTCTCAAAGCTCCATCCAGATTGGCCTTGAGCACTTCCAGAGATGGGACAGCTACAGCTTCTTTGGATAATGCATTCCAGTATCTCACCACACTCAGGATGAAAAGATTCATCCTAATATCTAATCAAAACCTACCCTCTTTCAGTTTAAAGTCATTCCCTCTTGTCCCATCCTTCCATGCCGTTGTCAAAAGGCTCCCTCCACCTTCCTCATAGGCCCCACATTAGGTGCCGGAAGGCTTCTAGAAAGTCAGCTCTGAGCCTTTTCTTCTACAGGCTGAACAACCCCAACTCTCTCAGCCTATCTTCATAGGAGAGGTGCTCCAAACCTCTGATCATCTTTGTGGACCCCTCTGGACTCACTCCAAGACAGCCATGTCCTTCTTAAAGTCCTATATCTGTTTGGTTGATTTTGGCCAGCTGTGACCCCTCCCAACTTGTGGATCTCCAGCTTACTTTCTAGGATGGGTCTCATGTCCATATCTTTGTTAAGATACGGACAGGGAGAGATCACTCACCAGCTACTGTCATGGGAAAACAAACTTGACTTGGAGAAGTAGTTTAATTTATTATCAATCAAATCACAGTAAATAATGAGAAACAAAATGAAATCATCAAAACACCTTCCCTTCACCCCTCCCTTCTTCCTGGGCTTAACTTTACTCCCCATTTTTTCTAAGTGTTCCCCCACCATGGCTCTGGGGGCAGGGAATGGGGGCTGCAATCAGTTCATCACACATCATCTCTGCAATTCCTTACCCCTCTGGGGGAAAATTCCTCCCACTTTTCCCCTGCTCCAATATGGGGTCTCCCACTGGTTGCAAGTGAATATCTACCCCACTGTGGACCTTCATGACTGCAGGAGTGCCCAGGACAGGGTTAATTTTTGCAGTAGCTGGGAAGGGGCACGGCCAGGACTCCAATGTTATTCAATATCACCTTATGTCATTGCTGGGGGGAATTCCTTCCAGTCAAGAAAAATATAGGGGGAGGAAAGGAAGCCAGTACTGTTCATTGTCATGGGGTCTGGGATAAACATATTTGCTTGTGAATCACTCTCTCTTTTGTATAATTTTGTTATTAATGTCATTGCTGCTACTTATCATTACTGCTATTTCATTTTCTTATCTCATTACTGTTTCCATAAAGTGTTTTTATCTCCACCTATGATCTTTGCCTTTTTGTGCCTTCAATTCTCAACTCCATCCTACCTCACCACAGGTTGTGGAAGAAAGTGAAAGAGGCCAATGCATGGTTTTGAAGAGTCTTGGTGGGGATACTCAACTGAGGAGTGTCATTCCTAAAGCACGAAGGGGCACAGCTGCCTCACCATGGTCTTCACCATGAGTTGCAGTGAAATCTCTGCTCTGGCTCCTGAATTACCTCCTTACCCCTGTTTCTGCACTGACCTTGGTGTCTGCATAGCTGCTGCTGTCACATGTTCTCACTCCTCTCTCTCACTGGAATTGCTGTTGCACAGACGTTTTCCCAACTTTTAATGATGTTATCCCAAAGACCCTACCACCATCACTGATGGGCTTGGCTTGGCCAGCAGTAGGTCCATCTGAAAGTCAGCTGGCATTGGCTCTGTCGGACATGAGGAAAGTCACAGCAGCTTCTCACAAAAATTTCCCCTATAGCCCTGCTGCTACTAAACCTGGCCAAGCAAACCTAATACAGTGTAAGCACTGTTCAGAAATAAATAAATAAAACACCAATACTGTCTTTATCACAAATCTAAAACAACACATGCAACCTAATATAAAGAAAATTAATGCTGTTACAGAACAAATAGTCCATAACTTAACTAGAAAATACTTTCACATCCCCTTTGGAAATACCACCAACATTACGAGTATGTAACTTTCAAAGTATTCAAGAAAATTAGAAGCTCCACCTTCAGTGACATATTTTTTTAGAGTGAATTTTTTGTTGCCATGGAGAGTCAGAACTAGAATGTATCCTGATATATATATATATTCATATATATATATATCTCAGGATATATAACTTGATATATATCCTGATACGCAAACATTGAGGGTACTATTCATGAGGTTTCTCATAACATATTTTAACATGCAGGTGTGGTTGCATTTAAGGTCCATTTGCCGAGGATTCATTATTGTATCGGTTTGCCTCCATTAAGTATCACTGATCATTTTTCTCCTGATGAGACTTTCCAATCCCTCCTGCATTTGCTACTGTGTTGTCATCCCTAAGTGACTTGTGAATTGAACCACTTAAAATGGACCATTTGCTAAGCAGTTCAGCTAATGATTAGATTTCCATAGCTTGGCAGTTAAGTGTGTTTATTGCCTTCATTCCTGATGGGATATATTACAACAAAAAAAGTTCTCATGCCTTCTTATAGATCTTTGTGGATGTTCTTTGCATTCTTCAGGGATTTATGTTCAAGGTAAAAAGTTAACTAATCAGCTCGTATTTTCACTTTCTCCTTTTCTGGTTGTTTTAGATAGTATCAGAAAGAAATCAATCTTTGGAAGTGACTATAGCCTAGACATTGAATTATAAACTCACATTTCCAAGACAGGGAAATCCTGCTCACTAATATATGAAGATCATTACTACTATGACCTCACATTTAGACCTGGGAATATCTTTATTCTTATAATGCAAGAATAGCAAGTTTTAGACATACATTTGAATTAATACCTTGTGAGAAAGTAAAATGCTATGGGTAATGGCTTAAAGATTGTTGAAAAAAAGACCTTGGCCATTATGGCAAAATTGAATACAGAAGCTGCAACTACCAAAGCCTACTCCCCTTCTAAATATCCTCCTGTCTGGAAGTGGACTGTAAGTTAAGCCACCTAACATGTACTTGAGAGAACAGTGGTATTATTGTCCAATTATCACAGGTCTAAGGAGAGGAATGTATGCACAAGGAAAGCCAAACTCAGGAGCTGTCCTGACAATCAGCTCTGGCTGGCTTGGGGTGCGGGAGGCCATAGCCCACAGAAAAATAGCCTTGAAAAGTGGAAGATAGTATTCCCTTCATACACAAATCAATTTTTTAGAGATAATGGTTATATACAAGTAAAATAAATTACAAATCAAAGTAAGAGATAATGAATGAGCATGTCTCTGTTGTCTCACAGTTTTTCTTATTAACATTTCATAAGAGCTTTACCTAAAATGTTGCATATTCAAACTATAGAAGACCTATCAAAATTAAGAAGATGACAGAAATGCAAGATGACTCATCTTGCTTGAATGGTTTTTAACTAACCAGAAAATTTATTCCTTTTAATTGGCACAGAGGTTTTTACATCTTCAACACAGCAAACACAATGGAAGTGCAATATTGAACAAAATATGGGATACTGAAAAATAAAGATTTTTTTGGTTAATAACTCAGTTTATTTAATATTTTATAGACTTGAATAGAGACAAGGTCTAACTCATTGCCTAATGAACATTCAATTTATTTAAAGCCTTAGAAATCAAGGACACAAATTTTACTATTTTCTTTACACTGCCAAAACCTACCTCTATCTTTTGTTACATTAATTCTCCTGAAAATGGATTAATGTAATTTTCAGCTCTTGTTTCAAACTTCAAGATTAAGAAGAATTATCAGAATTTTAATATCTAGTGTAGACAGTGAAAAATTATTAACTTTTGATATGTTTACTGTATAAACAAGAACATTAACTCTGAAACTGTCAAGGATTTTATCTGCTACTCATTACTCAACCTTTTCCTTGGGTTGCTGCAGCTGTAAACACTTTGATCATATTTTTAAATCATGATCAACTTGTTCTGATGCATTAAAAGTATTGTTTTCTGGAACCAAATCATGTTGATACAGATCTCCAGGAAAAAATGGGCCATAAAAAGGGGAAAAGATGAGTGTCTTAGGTTGTGGAGCCAAGGGTGTGTATTCTATTTCATTTGTTAAAGGCAGTTGTGGAGATGTTTTTCTTTATCTCTTGTAACTCTGGGGGGAGAGGGGCGGATGCATTCTGATAATGAGCCAACTGTTAACACCAGGTGGGGCAGTGTTTCTTATCTCTTTCACCACCCATCCTCCCTCCAGGGGGAATATTTTCTGCTAATGGATCATTAAGACACCCTTAAGAGCATACATCCCCAAAGTAGAAGATCCACATTCCATCATCCTATTGTGAGATGCTCCACCCAGTGGGGGGAGCCAACCATTCCTACCTGGATAAAAACTGAGATGCAGGAACACAAGGTATCTGGCTTCAGCTGATTCCTGGAGGAAGACTGGACCCCTTCTCACCATCACTGGACCCTTGTTCTACAGGATCATCTCTACTTCACCAGAACCACATCTGCCACTCCAGGAGGATTTACTTTTGGACTGCTTCCAACATCCTGACCAACAGGATGTCAGGTTGTAGCTCTGACTGTCAGGGTTCTCCAAAATTGTTTATTTGTTTGCTGGTTTGATTGGGTGGGTTTTTTTTCTATTACATTTGTATTGTTAATATTCCTAGTAAGGAACTGTTATTCCTATTCCCAAATCTTTGCCTGAAAGCCCTTAATTGCAAAATTATAATTTGGCAGGGGTGAGGATCTTATATTCTCCATTCTAAGGGAAACTACAGTTTTCCCTGGCAGATACCTGTCTTTCCAAACCAAGACAATGAGTAAGATGTCGTCTTGGACAACTAGGATTTTAAAGTTGTCTTTCACTTAATATAATTTTTACCAAAAAATGCAATATTAGAAACAGTGTGGCCATCAGGGCCAGGGCAGTGATTTTCTCCTGTACCCAGCACTGGTGAGGCCACACCTCAAGTTCTGTGTCCAGTTCTGGCCCCTCACTACAAGAAAGACATTGAGGGATTGGAGTGAGTCCAGGGAAGAGCAACGGAGTTGGGGAAGAGGTTGGAGGTTGATCTGATGAGGAGCAGCTGTGGGAGGTGGGGTTGTTTCATCTGGAGAAAAGGAGTCACCATCCCTGAAGTGTTCAGGAAATGACTGGACACGACACTTGGTGCCATAGTTTAGTTGGCATGGGTGTTTTCTGTCAAAGGTTAGACTTGATGATCTTGGAGGTATTTTCCAGCCTTAATGATTTGACAGTTCTATGATTCTATGATACTCAACCAGCTTCCCCCCCCCCCCCTTTTGTTGGCAGAAGTAAAAAATGAAAGAGAAAAAAAATTGTGAAGGAATACGTGTTACCCTTTTTCCCTTACTGCGCCAAATGTACTGCTTTCCACTGAATGTACTTGTGAAAGTTGTTGAATACATAGAATTCAAGACTTCCATGTATTCTATTTCATCGATCTTTCTCTGTCCTTAAATATTTTCCTTCTCTTCTGTATCTGTTACTAATATTGTCATGGAAGACAGAGAGCCTATAGTAGGAAGACTATGTTATTTGCCAAGGGTGCATGATTTGGGTATTCAATGTTGTTGAGCCTGTGGAGGAAGTAGGTAAAGCTAAGGATTCCACTTTCTGAACCAATATTTTAAATACTAAATTACACTTCTTGTGGAAGGTATTAATTCTTCTGTTTCTCTGACTGCATCAGATTATTACAGAAATATGGCTTTATGGAAATCTATATTATAAAAAGTTCTATCTTCTCCAGAGGGAAATTGTCTTTATACCTTGGTGGTTGTCCTAGTTTCAGCTTTAACCAGAAGGTGTTGATGTACTTTGTTCCCCTTTTGCTTTGTCTTAGAGCAAGATGAAACAATGCTATTTTTGGTATTGAAATATGTCATATTAATATTCATAGTATAAAATTAGGAAACACTAAAACAATAAATAAAAAATAAGGGGATTTTTATGTGCAGATAGTAAAGAAAACCATTTGAACTCTTACTAGGTTTAAAAATAATACATTTATTTCATTGCACAAGAGCAACTTTTTTTTACATATGTAAACACTAACATTCAGCCATGAAAGTTTAGACATACTGTGCATATCTGTGCACCTGTACACATTTACACTTTTGACATTTATAAGCAGGCATTTGTACATAACACCACTTTGAAAATGAGCAACTTCAAGATAGTTTTCCCATTAATTTCAGCAGGGTCAAGGTAAATTGCCTAAGGAAGATTTGTATCTAAATTACACAGAGAGGCTTCACTAAGTAATATTCCAAGATAACAAAAATTCCAAGATAAGAGAAATGAAATTGAGTTCAGCATGTGAACTGAGGTCAGAGGTCCTGACTGCTCTTTACTTTTTGGGTGACTATCAGGGAAGAGTAAGATATAAAAGAAGTCAGTGACTGTTTAGTCAACACTGATTGACAGAGAACTACTGGCCTAAGCAGATGAAGTGGATACTAACTTTTTTTTTTTTTCCCGAAAAGGAAATAGTCTATTTATTTTTAGACATCTGGCATTAATATTATCAAAAAAATGAAGAAAAATGGTTTGGTATTAGACAACAACAAGGTCATTCATCAAGTAAAGTCAAGTAAAGTAGCTAAGGTCAAAATAGTTGTTAAAAAGCAGTTCGTTACCATGGCTGAAAGAGTGAAGGGAAACACTACTGCTGTGAAATGAGAGAAAGATGGTTGAGTATCACCTGCACAAACGATGAAAGGAAACAAACAGAACTAAGGAAAATCAAAGAAAGAGCTACTCTGTACAGCCAGATGATGACATAGATACATTACCATGAGATCAAATAACGGAGAATGAGAGATGTAAAAAACCACTATTGATATATGTCCTCAAAGTGAACAGACTTCTGAAAACTACCTAATAGGACAGAAAAAGAAAGGTTTACTTAGGAGCAGATAGCATGTCTTGTCTTTCATTTTGAGTTCAACCACTGAGGACTGTAATTTATTCTGTGCTTAAAGCAGGAATGCTTACTGTGACAGCATCTGTAAATGACAACATTGCTAACCTACAGCTTTTTATGCACTACCAGAGGTTATGATTTGAATGAAAAGTCAGTACCTTGGAGGGGAAGTATCTTCCAATATGGCTTTATCATTTGCAGAATGCTATTCTTCGTATTGAGTAGAAGTAGACTAAAAAGCACAAAGACAACTGATTTCTTTTCTGTCTAACTGTTCATAAAATTAATGAAGGTCATGGGAAGGAAGAAGGAGCTAATCTTTCGACCGATAAGCTGAGGAAAGCCTCCAAGGTCTCAGTATTAAACACCAGATGTCTGGAACTTATAGCAAACCACTGAATTTCTTTATTTACACAGCAGTCTTTTTCAGTCCCATTACACACAAAGCTACCTGATGTCCAGTTTATAACACCAGCAGTCCCTGTGAAACACCAAACAAAAATCAGAAAAAAGTATGTCTTTAATTTTGTTTACTTCAAATATTTCCCAGGGAGTATGGTATCAATCACTTTATTTAAAGACTGTAAAATGTCTCAGATGGGTTTTTGTTGGGTAAAATGAAGGGGTAGAATTCAGCAGTTTTCATCAGATTAAACAGGTTATTTTACTGTCTCATCCATACCAGTAGCAGAATCAATAGGTGACTGAGCTACTGATTCAAGAGAGCAAAGACTAAGACATGATCTAAAAAAGACTGCAAACAGGTCTTTATACAGCCACCCTGAACTCCAAACTCTTCAGTTGTAAATAAGTATACACACACACACACATATATATAGATGTGAGCACATCTTTTCCAACTACAGCATAGCATAACCAGATTGATGATCCTCTGTCTTTCACAGAATTAATAAGTATGAAAACTGAACTGATCATGAGGAAATACACCATGACCAGATTGATTTCAGAACTACATACATCCCATGAAACTCTAGATTCTACTTTTGTGGGTGCTGGGTTACATGCCAGTTAAGTGTAGGCATCTATTGAAGCAACATAAGTCTACAGATACATTGAAGGGAAGATGCTGCTCTTCAGAGTGCCTTCCAGCCCTGCTCTCTGAAGTGACTTTTGACATAGCAGAAAATCACAGACCCACAGAATGTCTGAGAATGGAAAGCATCTCTGAAGGTAAAGCCAGTCCAAAGCACCGTTCAGAGGAGAGACACCTACCTATGGCAGGCTCCTAGAATGATGTCCAATTAGTTTTTTAGTATCTCCAAGGATGGAGACTCCACAGAATCATTGAGCAGCCTGTTCCAGTGTTTAAACACCTTTTGTACCCATTCACTGCTGTCCTGAATCACTGAAGCACTGAGAACACTCTTCGTCTTGATTATTGTTTCTCATCAGGTATTCATGCACATCAATAAGATTCCTTCAGCCTTCCTCCACCTAAACATTCCCATGTCTCTCAGGATCTCTATATATGAGAGATGCCCCTGTCCCATTACAGCATTCATGGCCCTGAAGTGGGCTCTAGTCATTCCATGTCTCTGTTGTAGTATGGAACCGGGAACTGCTCCCATCACTCCTGAGTATCACAGTGGTGCTCAGTAGAGATGAAGAATTACCTTCCTCGCACTGCAGCACTGGATGCAGCACTGGAACATCCCCTAATAGTCATAGGGATTTTGCAGTCAGCTTGTCATCAGAACAGTCCTCTCTAGGGATGCCAGAGAATGGGAAGCACTCCAGAGGTCGTCAACTGAGACATGCAGTGCCTCATCTACCAAATGTCTTACCCTCCTCAAAAGAGAGAATGTCTGTCCTAAACTTAGGCTAATTGAATTGCAGCTAAACAGTGTCTAAAACAGACTGCTCAGTAGTTCTCTGACCCATTTGAGACACCTCATGGTAGAAAAATTAAAATCACATGTATTTTTTACCTAAGAAATTAATTTCTGTTATTTTTAATTAATAATGTTCACTGTGATTTTTTTGATAAAGTTGTATCCAGTATATTCCTTTCAATACTTTTGTATTTTTTTTGGAAACACACTTTGAAACAATTAATTGTGAATATTTGTGATGTTATGTCACTTACATAGTTCTGCATTCTCAGTTGAATTTGTATTGCAATTTTCAAGAAAAAGAAAATAACAAGAAAAAAAAAGTTAGTGCAGTTACACATGACTTAAGTTTCTATACTTTATAAAGAACAGATTGTAATTTAAGCTCAATTTACATAATAATTCTTAGTGATGAAAGAGGATTTGCTTCAAGAGTTTAGATCAAATAAAAATTATTTTATTTGGAATTGGTTTGGTTTGTTTGGTACAGAAATATACAAAACAAAAAATGTTCACTCATGTGCAGGATTCAAAGGCAGAAAAGCTATGTTTTTATTACCTAGACCTCACAACTAAAGGTGTTAGGTTACACGGACGTTAAGCCCAAGAGTTTAGACTGCCTGCATTTCAAAGCTGTGATCTTGAATATTATGTGTGAGTCAGAATGATGGGATTTAGAGGTAGCATTCACCCACCTGTAACCACAAGTTCAAATTGTACTTCTGCAGTGCATGGAAAGTAAGGCATGACTGCTCCCAAAACTGACATATTGACAGATGCAGTAACAGAAACTTTGATATTTCCATTAGGTCTTAAATTTCACTCTCAGTAATGAAAACAATGTGCCAGCACTTTTAAATGTTCTCAAAGCCATGCACCATTACCGCTTTCCCCAATACAATTGCTTCAAAAACTTTTCAAATCTCACACCCCCCGCACAGGAATACAAGACTCTTGCCTTCAAAACAATTTGAGCAGTATTATCTAATACACAACCCCAAAAATAAGTCTAAGAAGCAAGACTTTTTGAGGATAGGACAATGATGTTTCGGTTTTTTTCTGTTTCAAGTGGGTACAGTACTCCTACATTTTGGGGAAAATTAAAATTTTGTTTGAAAAACTCTGAAATTAAACACAATAAGCTCAAATCTCATATAATTACACACAAAGTAACTATTGATGTTGGTTTACACGAGTTTCTGCCCCTCACTGTCATAATAAAGTTATTCTTTTAAGTGTCAGACTAGATAGAACAAGCTTCCCAAAACAACTCCCTATGATGAAGTGAAATTTAAGTAAAGTTTATTTCTACTTAGCATACAAGAACTATAGAAATAATAATAAAAAAACAAACAAGTATAAGAGGAAAAAGCACCATGTCATGTTCAAAAGTTTATGAATCATTTAAGACAGACTATAAATATTCCATATAAATTGTTTCATTTAAACATAACTCGATATTTGTTCAAGTATCAGCTATATACAAAATAAAGAAGTTTGATGAAGAGGAAACTCATACACACTGGACATAAATATAATTTTAAACTGGCATCCAGTCCTTCAAAAAGCAACTATATATTTTACACAAAACAAGTGTATATGTCTGATTCTAGCTTTTGTGAGTGAGGACTGTGCATTTTATATGCTTTATTTGAAAGAAGATTGAGGATTAACTGTTAGTTAATGTTTATGAGGCTTGCTAATGTCACTTGAAATCTGCAAAGATGCAGATGCATAGTAATGCACCCCCCACTGCCGAGTGGGTAGTTCTGCATAAGGAAAGGGTTTCAGTTTACCTTTGGACATTTTAGGAAATTTAGCCAGAAAGTTCTGTGTCCTGGCTCAGTGCCAGGAGAGGAGCACCTGTTGGCCCTGTCACTGTTTGTCAAAACCTGTACCCCTTCCTATTGGCAGTTTGCCAATAGATCCATCCTTGACCATGGATGACCATGGTAGAAAAGGTGACAGAGCAAGGGTTCTGCAGGCATTCTCAGGGTGTTGTAGCAGGTGTGGGATCTGTCCTTACACTGTGCTCAGCTTTAATATTTGTTTGTTGTTCCGTATTATTTTATTAAACCTTTTTCAGTTATCTAGACACAACCAACCATGCTGTCTTGCTAATTATTATTAAGCCAGTACTCTGAACAGGGATTAATTCTCTTATTCTCTAGACCCTCAGAGAATATTGGGGTAAAACCCAATAGGAAGCTGACAGTGTAATAATAGTGGAAGGATTTTTGTATCTTGTCAAAAAATGCCTGGATTAATTTAAGGTGTCAGCCAGGTGCAAATCTGTTTGCTAGTGACAGAAAATAATCTGTTTAACGGAAAAACTTGACATAAAGTGAGGACAAAAACATAGTATTCATACAAAAACAGTATTCAAAGCAAACAGAAGATCTCTACATATATGGCTCAGCTACTTCAACATAATTAATCAGGAAGATGTAAGCATATATTAAGTATTTCACAGCAAACTATTTCTTTAAAACTACCTCAAAATGAAGATTTATTTCTTATTACTGAGAAAAAAAAAAAAAAGACAGAATAAATCTGAAGGTGAAATATTTCTGCTACTACAGTTTAGTAACTTTATAGAGAGTCTACATAGGAAAGCAAAGAGCACATGAAGAACTAAAAGAACGAGAAATTGAAACTTATGGAGTGTGAGTAAAAATAATTAAAAGTAAAGAGAGCATAAAGAAAGCTGTGCTCTAAGGATTTCTACAATTGAAAGGGTTTTCTATATTGTCTGTGGTGATTAGTATATGCTGCAAAATTTGTACAGTGCATATCATAGCTTCATCAGTTGTCATACCTCATGAAAATGCTGTTCTGTGCAATACCAGTTAGTTAGTGTGTAGGTAGTTAGAGAAAACCTGAAAGAAAATGCAGCAGGTGCACTAAATACTAGACATTTCTGGATTTTTGTTGATTAGTGATTCAGTTTAACATGACCTTTAAAATCATCTTTGCTTATGAGTATAAAAACAATACTTTCACAAGGTTTATAAGAAATTAAGCAATGGTTTCAACATACTACTATTTAATGCACCTGGAGGAGAAAAAAAACCCCAAGGGTAATCCTAGAACTAAAGATCAGAAATGTTTTTTTAACAAGTGTGCTGGTTTGAAAGCAAAACCAGTGAGACTACAAGTCAGAAATACNCCCTGGCCGTCATGCTGCTTCACCATGTTTGTACTGGTTTGAAGGCAAAACCAGTCAGAAATACAATTTAATAGAAGAAAAGAGAAAAAAAGTAAAGTAAAACAAAACAAAAGCAATAATACAACCTGACACCCTGTTGGTTAAGGTGGTGGTAGTAGTCCAGATGAAGTGGTCTTGTTGAAGCAGTGTTCCCATAAAAACTTCTGGTAGCTCTTGTCCTCTGGGAATCCAGTGGATAAAAGCTACTGTGCTGTCCCAAATCCCAGTTTATATTCAGGTGGGAATGCTTGGATCCTCCCTCTGTGAAGTTTTAACCCCCCTTT
>VWYO01009638.1:227449-274294 GCA_013400275.1 Rhadina sibilatrix | reverse complement strand
TTATTACTTGCTGAATTTTATTAGAAGAAAGCTAAGATTGCTTCTGAATGTGTAAATTCATAAGCAATTAACTGGAGTTTATCAATGTCAGTGTTACGTGGATTCTTCTGACCATAAGTAAATTGGCAGTTATTCTAGTTAGCATTTGTAGCATTTCTGCTAGAGAACATACCAAGCTCCATGCACAGTGTTTTATATACATTTATGTATATATTTGTGTGTGTACTTTATGAATGTTTAGATTTTTATTTAGGAAAGAGGTCTTCATTTCCCTCTTCTAATCAAAATAGTAAGCATTTGTGTTGCTCCATTTGGTTACTATGCTCTCATCCCTACTACTACTCTTAGATACCAGGAAATTGTGTCCTTTTATTTAAATGATAAATGTGCCTTGGTCATGAATACTTACAGACATTCCAAGATTTACATCTGAATTGTCAAAGTGTAACTGAACGGCTTCTCTGATGTGTGACATTATTAGTGAAATAAAGAACTTCCAATTTTTTATGGATAGGTCTTAAATATTGACACTGCAAGGCTAAATTAGTTGTGATGCTGCAAAAATTTTTCCTTCATCCACTGTTTTTCTAAGATGTGTTGTTTATCAACAAGAGACAATCAGCTGCATGAGAATCTCTGCGGACATTCCTATTTACATGTTCCAAGCCTGTCTCTTCATGTTTCATTATTCAGGTCTGATGTCTGGTTAGCTCTTATCAAAACTAATACCATCTGAAGTACCAGGCTTCTGGTAGTCACACAACCAACATAAAAATTTCAGTCTGATTAATGTTATTAAAGACAGTATCTCTTTAAACCTGGACTTTGTTTCAGTGTCTAGATAAGTTATATCTTGGAAATTCATTTCAGTGAATGAGTCACTGCTGTTTCAATAGATGAAATACATCTGCAATTATATTCTGCACATTTTTAAATTTAAAAAATAGCAAAAATACAGGTGTATTAAAGCTTTGATACCATTCTTGCTATGTCTTGATGCCACTAAAGCAGAAAGAGCTACTGGTATGGCTGTCTCCTTATTGTTGGAATAGTACAGTAAGTTAAAATAAACACCTGGATGAGATTTTATAAACTGTTTTATTATCTATTTGTAGCAAAATTTGAATGTGTCAGGCAAATAGGTAATTTAATTTCTCCAGAACGCTAGTGTTCCTTGAAATCTCTAGGTTTACTTACACAGGATAAAACATTTTTTCCTCTGGTTTTTTTCTACTCTTTCATTTATTGTATTCTGAGTATATATTGGTTGGATTAACTTCATCTTCTAAGTGCTGAAATGCTGAAATTGAATCTTTGAAATTTATAGTTTCAAGATATTGCTATTTATAATCTTTAAAATTCACAAAATAGTCGAGAGAGGAATTTAGTGAGAGATCCCACAAAATTATCTAAGGGCCTATGATCATGATCAGTTTATAATTGCAATATTCTGTAATGTCATATATACAATACACTGCAATAATTAGAATTTTTTCAACTTTTTAGTGTTGTTTACTTCAGAAACTTTCACAGCAACATTTCTTGTCAAATTTTTTTATTCTAAGCTTGTTTATATTATAAAGTCATGTAAAATTGATCATATTACTTTTATCTCTTTATTTGGAAAATGTTGTTTATTTAAAATTAATGAAAATTACACATATTTCAGTCTTTCTGTGGAAGACTACTTTTGAAAGTATATTCTCATTTACTTGAGAAATATCTTGGATCCTCTTCAACAGAGCCCAGCAAAGTGAAGTGGTATTTTCTGGCATGTGAGGGATGCCTGTGAGTTTTTGAGACACTGAAGCTGTAACCAGACTTGAAGAAGACAATGATGGCAATGAGCTTCTGTCCAGAGTTAATCAGCTGCAGGATTTGTAAACTGCATATGTGTCAAAGTTGAAAATCTTAGCACTCTGATAGAAGCTTGAAAAGGTTAGAGCTGATAAAAGCCATCAGCAGTTAAAGAAGGTGATTTATGGGAATGTAATGACACAAAATGCCTCATTTATCACTCATATACAGATAGGTTAAGGTTTCTGTGTCATACTTTAAAAACTTGACCACTTAGAATTGTCAAAATAGGTACTTAATTGCCCATCATACATTTCAGTTCAAATTTCCTTTGCTCGAATTTTGATGATTTTACTGTTTTGCTTCTCATATGGTTCTTTTTAAAGTCATTCATATTTCATATTTATTTCATATTTGTTTCAAGTGGTATGGTATGCTCAGTGCTCTGTTAGAACTTTTATTAGGTAAAGCTGATGATTTGAATGCTGTCCAAATCTTTTGTTGATTTACAATTTCATTCAGCCTAACTGTAAGGAAAATAACTGAAGGTTTCATTTTCTTCTGTTCTGTACCACTAATTCTCATCAAGAGTTTAGAGCTTTCTAATTCAATCCTTACATTTCCTCTCCAAACTGAAATACGAGATTTAAAAGTGAATGCATCAACTGGTTTCCAGTTCCAGTCGCTTAAGTTACTGTTTATCTCCATGAAAATTAAATTTAATCCAAAACTACCAGTACTGTTAAATGATCCTAAAACAAAATAAAAATGTTAAGAAAAATGCATTACTGACTTGATGTGAGGATAGCAGCAAGCAAATCCCATAGATTTCAGACTGACTGGTTTTATTTTAGCTGTTCACAATTTCATCAGAGTGCTGTAAAAAGAGTAAATGCAAACATGGATAAATACTAATTAAGGTGTTATCTATAAGACAGTATTTGTAAAATAAAGCAACTACTCTTATGTATTAATGGTAAAACACAGGTTCAACTGCCAAAAAAAATTTTTGATAATAAAGTTTCTAAAGATTTTTTTTTTCTTTACTTGCTTATTTTTTAAGCTATTTCATCCTCCTATTTCCAGATCTTACACAGAAAGTTCTGAACAGAATAATTTTAATTTTTAATATCAAAAAACTTACCTTTCTGTTAGCTTTCACAATTTATGGCCCCAGTTGTATAGCATTCTGTTTGTTCAGCGATGACCTTCCAGGTTCGATTTAAAAAGAAGTCGGAAGCATTTGTCATGTCTGCTCGATCTTGTCCAGAGGTACCTATTGTAATTATAAAGGACTAATAAGGTTGTTTATAATATAACAGTCTGACAACCCTAAAAAATCTTCTGGAGAGCAACCTCCTTTTTTTTTTTATTTTGTCTTTCTTAAGAGAAAAAAACCTCCCTTACCTTCTTACTCTGTGTTGCATTGCATCTTTTTAAATTAAGGTGAGAAAGCATAAAAAAACTTAAGCCTTGAAAAACTTAACTTAGTTTTAAAAGATAAGCCGTGTCTTTTTCTCATTTGTGATGTCTTTTGAAAATACTCAGTATTAATGTGTCTGTAGTAGAGTTGTACCCTGTATTTAATTCATGTGTATAGAAGTGATGATGATTTGCTTAGAAGCACTGAATTCATTCTGCCATGTAACAAAAGAAACCTACTTCTTACTGTGTTGCAAAAATATATGATACATTAATATGGTGATCTCTGTTTCTTAGGAAAAAATCTAAATTAAGACAATCTTATTAATTCTGTTATAAACATTATTAACATGCTGCTGTAAGTGGGTGTTATTATAGTGGTATTTTTCATTATATGTCAGGTTTTTTGCAATTGACTTATGATCATTTTTCCCTTCCTATGCCTTTGTCTTGCTTCCTCTTTCCTTTTTCCTCCCCCATTTCAGCATCATCCAGCAATGCCACTTTTTTTTTGTAGACATCTATATAAGGTAAACAAAAACCCAGAGGAATTTGAATGTTTGACAGAAATGTTTACCTCTCTTGTATGGTATGTAACAACACTGGAGTATTGTCAGGCTACCATACATCATTTAAATACCCTTAGACAGCAAAGGCAAAATCTTGACAATTCAGTAATCTCATCATGTGATTTCAAGAAGGCTTTTTTCATATCTACAATTGAGACAAATTTATGTTGTGTGTATTTATGGTTGTTAAACGCAAAATTGTCTCATTTCATTAATTTTTAACATTGTGCTCTCTTAATGACTATGAAGAAATGTATTAAAATGCCTTAATTATAGGGCTAGAAGAAGAGAAAGCACAAGTCTTTTTAGCATATGATCTNGAAGAGAAAGCACAAGTCTTTTTAGCATATGATCTTTCAATTGCTCACTAAAGGATAAAGAGGGCATTCAAGCGTGGTTTAGATAACTGTCAGCAATAATAAAATGCAAGGTAGTTTGTAGAGCCTTTAAAGACCTTTCGGGGAAATAAATTTAATTAAAAAAAATAAAATGGACTTTCCATTTCAAAGAAATCCAAAATGTTGTAAAATTTCAGGATGCTGCTGTATTAAGAGTAATGTATGTTTCCAAGGATAAGGAAAAATAACTGAAAATACTCTGCAGACTGCAAAGCAATGATAGCTTTATTTTGTGTGTGTAAACGTATGTCCTTCAGCTTTTAAAACACAGACTATGAATAGCACAGTAGAGATATTTTGTGTTTTCTGAACTGTATGATTTTGCCTGTTTTGGGTTCTTTTAGTTTTAGCTTTTAACAAGGTTAGTTTTTTAAAAAATATAAGGTGAACACTTAGTTTCTTAATGTAAAATTATGTTCTCACAATTACCCTCAGAACAGCAGAATTCCTATACTGGCAGAAGTTCAGTTGCCTATTTCAGAGTCTGTAGGTCCCCATTGATCATAGTTGCCTGTCTTATATACTGTGGAAATACATTTTGGGGTATATTTCTGATTTCTGCTATTTTTCTTCTCACGGAATCAAAAATCACATTTTCTAGTAATGTTTTTGGCTGCATGGTGTGTTGAAAAGTTTACTCAAGCACTTATTCTGCATTATCAAGTTTTATCACTTCTGACAAACTAAGAGCAACTTAACACATGTGATTAGCAGTGGTTTATAAACAACATTGACTGCTGTCTTTTTAAAGTTTTTGTACCTTTGCTGTGCAGAAGCCTCGTGCTTTCCTGAGGATTTTTTTTTTTTCTCTCACTCTGGTGCATACACTTTAATAGGTTTAAATCAGTTTGTTTGTTTGTTGTAGGCAAGTATTAAACAAAACTGTATGAAAGTTGTCTTTGTGTAGCAAGGTGTTTTACAGATAAATCAACTTCACCAAAGTGCATTTTCAACAAAATATTTTGTTAGTCTTACCAGTTTTTTAATTACAATTACTGGCCCAAGTACATTATAAAACTTGTTCATAATGAAAATGTGACTTCAATATTTAGGGTCTTGTTATGTCCTCTAGTAAATTTTGTTTGGATTGTTAATTCATATCGGTGTTCACTTTGTCACTGACTGATCATAAAAATGGAAAACATCCGTGTTCTTGGAGTTGATGATTTTTCTTTTAAGAGAAGTGAGGGTTTGTTTTCTGCTTGCTCACATACTTTGAACTGGAGCACAAATGAATAGCACAGCCTCTGTAAAATACACTGGGCATGCGAGAAAGGTAGCTAAATATGTGCAAATGTCTGGCACTATTCTGTACAAAAATGCTTCTCTGTTTTATTCATTGTTTCTTAAGGCTTGAGGACTCAGGACCCAAGCTACAACAGACATATGCACGGTTAGCTTTGGCATATTTTTGACAAAGATGTGCTTCACATCATCCTGTTATCAAAGTCCTTTCTGTTTTCAGCTGGTTTTGTCTATTTCTTTCCACTCATCCCTCCTGGTGTGGCAGGACTCTTTAGTGTGATAGTGTTTCTGTAGAATATGCTCTGAATAAATATACTATATTCTATAATATGAAACTGATGGACTCCTGCGGAATCATTACTTTTGATCACTTCTGTTGGGCTTGAAAATTCAAGCCCAAATTGAAAATTCAGTAGAAGCTCAGGTCAAATGTGGACTCTGTTTCCTTTACCTTTTTATTAGTGATAATGTTGTCTGCTTACCGAAGTTTTGTGTTGGGGTTTTATGACTTTGTTGACATGACTCATACAGAGGTGACTGTTTCTTTGTGGCAAGTTCTGTAAACTTTGGTAGACACACTAAGCTCTTACTGAGTAAAACATACTATCACACAATAGTGGTTTTTTCTTTTGTTAAAAATTACATTTCCTGTATTTAAAGACTTCTCCTTACTGCTAACTTTATTAAACCACTAAACTTTCTGTATCATTTTACTACATCAGAATACAACATTCAAGAGAGGAGTGTGCATGATCTTTTTGTACGGGAAACTCTAGCTTCTTATGTGTTTGCCCAATAGTTAGCACATCTAGCCTCAATACAAGCTGAGGGTTTCATGATTCAAGTAGTAAAATGGCCAAGCTAGAATAATGGTCTTCATTTATATTGTTATGCATAATGATTCTTAGTAACTAATTCTCAGGCATGTGCCACCAGACAATGGACAGGCTATAACAGCTGTAAATGTAGCTTTGAATCTGTTCCATTGTTGATGTCATTTGTACTCTCAAGCAAATTACTTGTTACTTCTATATTTAAAATTCACCACCTGTAAAAGCCTGATATCTCATGAAAATATTGCAAGATTAAAGTGGTTTTCTTAAAACTCAAGGTAAAAGACATTACAGATAGAGACATAAAAATGTGCTCTCTTATGAAAACTTTCTCTTCTTGTAGCAAAAGTGTAAACCTAAGCATAGACTTTCTCATAACTTTAATTTTCTTAGCACCATTTATAGGACGTCAAGGAAAAGAAAAAGAATCCAAAAATACTATCTGTGCTTTGGCGTAAAGCTTTATAAAAACAACATAAAGTTCCAGGTATTTTTTGGCGTGTGTTAAGGAGATAAAGGATAGGATTCTACGAAAAAAAACACAGATCACACCAAACTACAACTCGAATCATTCTTCTCTGCAAAATGTCCAGGGGTACAAGTCCAGAGGGAATGGTCCGTGTTCTCACTACTGTGGAGAAGACTTCCCCATTTGTAGAAGCTCACTGTCTTTTGTGTCCTGTGTTTTTCTGCTCCTTCTCTGTATAATCATCATGTGCAGCTCTGAAAATTAATACCCTTTCTTGTAGATTTTTTTTTAAATTTAATTGCCACAAGACCACTAAAATGTAAGATCACTACACTGCTGAGCCTCTGCTCTCTCATTGGCTTGAATAGACCTCAGATTTAGCCTGTGTCTGTGGAGCTGGCATGGTGGGAAAATCCTCTTCATGTGTAAATCTAAGGAAAATATCTGCACTGTAAGGTGAATCTAACCTCAGAGTAATATATATGTATATGTCTGAATTACGTAACTTTAACTAAAATATGAAATATAAATATAATGTAATCTTATAATAGTCCTTTTTGTGCATATCGATATGCATATAGTTCATATTTGAACAGTAGTTCAGAATTGTGCCTTGCTGTTGATACATTTCTTGTATCTCATCTATAGTGTTCTCTCCCTGGTTTTGCTATGATAAATGAGTGTGTCTGAACTGAAACTAGAAATGTTGACTTTTTTTAAGAACAAAAAATATGAAGACTGTCATTAGCTGCTGAGAAGACAAACAAAAGGTGTTAACATCATGGGATGCTTTACCTATGAAGAAGTACGCTGTGCTGCATGATTCTTTCTATAACATGAGGGAATTTGGGCACAACATTGCTTTCAGTACCTCACAGTGTTTGTTTTAGAGTATTAGTCAGATTAGTCAGATTTTTTTAGAGCCCATTGAGTTTTGCATAATTAAAATTGTAGCAATAGCTAAATGCGATGAAATGTGGAATGCAGAATCTTTGCTTCACCAAATGTTCTTCCCCAGGGTTTCAAAGAAGGAGCAGGGAGAAGTGGGAGAAGCTTGAAAGTCAATGCTTAAAAATTTTAAAATTGTATGTAGATCTGTATTTACGTTTTATAAAATATAAAAGTTAAGCATAATAGATTTTTCTGTTGTACTGATCCCATGCAGCAGCAATAGTATTAAAATGCAAAGTTGTAGGATTGCAGTAATGTGTCACTCTATACTGGTTTCAGTACACCTGCAAGTTAAATGTTTCAGATACATTGGGAGAAAAGTTGTTTACTAACTTGTTTATTGTCTAAATGCTACCAAATGTATATAACTGAAAAAAATTATCTTTTCATTTCTGCATCATGTGGCCACCATAGGCATCTACATTAAATACACATCTTTCTATACACAGAATTAATCTAACCAGCAGAGATCTAATTCTTTTTGACATCAGTGGAAGAACTTGTGCTGTCCTTAGTGCAAGTAAGAATAAAGCTACTATCAGTACTAGTTTTGATCCGTGTAATGATTTGGTCCTTTGAATTAAGTGACTAGATGTAGCATAAGATGGATGATTGTACTGAGAGTAAATTCTAGCAAATCCAAAGAAGAGCCTTGAAGGTGAAGAAGGGTTTGGAGTATCTTTCATATGGAAAGAGGCTGGGAGACCTCCAGCTGTATAGTGTGGAGAAAAGCAGGATTGGGAAAGATCTTACTAAGTTCCATAAATATGTTAAGGGAGGAAGTAAAAATACAGAAGCCAGGATTTTCTCATCGGTGCCCAGTGAGGGGATAGGAAGTAATGGACACAGATTGAGATACAGGAAAATTTACTGAAATGTTAGAAAAATCTTTTTTCATTGTGTGAGACTGGAGCAGTTTCTTCAGAGAGGTTGTGTAGTCTTCATCTCTGGAGCTATTCAAAACTCAACTGAACAAAGCCCTAAGCCATCAGCTGTAGTTCACCCTGTCTAGCAGGACTAGACAACCTCTAAAGGTCTTTTTTTACCCTTTTTGTTTCTGTGTTATTTATCATTATTTTTATGTGTATTACTTTCTTTTGAAGTCACAGAATAATCAATATTGAAATAAGTGGGAGGAAGGGAAATCTTAGAGAGTTTTATTCAAGTAGACTGATGGTTTTACATTTAATGTTTAACTAGATTAAGAAAACTCTTCTTAAGTATGAAGGAGAAAACTAGGCTGAAGAAAATTAGGAAGACATTTTGTCTACCTATAAATGTTGTTCTGAAATCTAACAATAAGCACTAAACATCAATACCAAAAACGAAAATAATAACTTAAAACAGTAGGAACATTATGAAGGAATAACGTAAGGAAAGTAGTAAGAGTGAGGTATTTATAAGCCCTGTTGGTCTGGAGTTTGGGGATCTGTTCACAGAAGAGTACACAAATGTAGACTTACAAAGTTAGCTGACAGATCCTAATATGTTAAAGGTTGTAATCTTCTGAAAGAAGTTGGTTGGCTTTCCTGTTGGCCCTCCTATCAACTTTAACCTCCAACCTTCTCCGGCATGTATCACTACAAATAAAACTGCTGAGGTTTGACAAGAGGATATAAAGTCACTAGGCCATCGCACAGAAATCTCTACATGATTTTCTTTAACCTGAAGCTTAAATGAACACTGCTTAAAGTCAGGGGTTTTAATAAGAAGTCATAAACATTCACTCATATCACATTAGTTTTAATAATTACTGTTTTAACAGAGAAGAGAAGAAATATACATAGTAAATTATGTTTGACAACTGGAATTTTGTGGTTTTGTTATTGGTTGTCTTTATTATGTGAATTGCTGTTCTTCATTTTAATGTATACTTTTTCATGCAAGCTGGATATGATATCGATATAAACATGGCATTTGTGTACAGTGCTATAAATGAATTTTTAGCTCTTGATTAAGGCTAACCAAATGACAGAACTAACTAATGTTTTTGTATTCACCAATAATAAAAATAATGATTGTGATAATAATAATGATAATGATAATGATAATGATAATAATAATAATAATAATAATAATAATAATAATAATAATATAAACCAAGAAGAATAATCTTTAGATCTGTAATCACCCATTATGATTTTGGCTTTTCTTTCTCTGTAATATTTTTTGTCACTTTATACAAACCCTTTTAACAACCTAAACATTTTGCAGGTCATAACTACTAAAAGTTTTTGATAGTTATTCCACTGCTGCAAGCTGCCTACATGTAGTGTTTTCATTTTGTCAGAGCTGCCATCCACAATATTACTGTGTCATAGAATCACTCAGCGGATGTTATTGATATATACCATCACTAATGTTATTAATTCTTGTGGCTTCCCTATTCTTATAAGCATCTGATCTCTGAACATATACTGCACCTAATACTGCACTGTAATACATAAACTGTATTTCAATCCTAAAATTGTATTTTTTTCCAGTTCGAAACCAGTGCTCCAGTTCGGAGCTCTTACTTTAAGGGCTGTAAAAGCAATCTCTTTCTTCTGAAGTCCTTCCTTTGCCCAAGTTCTGTTCCTTGTATGAGCCACTCATATGTTCATCTCTTTGTCAAAGTCCACTTTCCATGATTAGGAAAGTACCATTCTTTATCTGATGACGTATACACATCTTCCATCCTTGGTTATGCTTTCTGTGGCTTTTCAGACTTCCTTCACAAACATAACTAGTAGATACTGGGCAGCACTTTTCTTTTCCTAAGTAGTTTGCAGTGCACTAGTCAGGTCTCAGTGTCCCACGTCTTGCCGTTCTGATGATTCCACTTTGCTAAAACGTTTATTTGGTTTTCATCTTTAGTTTGTTGAATATACACTTATTACATAAATGTTTTGCTGTTCTGTTATCTGGGTTTGTGTTTTTCTTCTGTGCTTGGACTATAACTAAGTGGTCCATAGAAGGTAGCAAAGGAAAACAAGCCTTTTGTATGTCAGCTTACATTCATTATCTATATAGGAGTATATTATATATAGCAATCCTCTTAGGCATTCAGATGTTGTGAAAGACAAATACTAATCTATGCACTTGTCTTGGTAGAATGCATTGCAAACTTCACATAGATTTCTGGTGCTGCCTGTATCTAGCAGTGGGTGCTGTTTATCAAACCATACAGTATGTAAATTTTGGAATTTAGATATTCCTGGAAGATTGAAGACTGATTGAATGGAGTTAAGGGGAAGCTTTTAAAAAGCTAAATATAGTTAGGTATTTCTCTCTCCCAGCAGGATTTTGGATTGTATGAGTTAATAATAATATCAAGAGGAGTATAATTTAACTGAAAATGCATTGTGAGAGAATTTGGTCACACCATGCCTTTCCCCCTGCGAGAATCTTCACCTATTACTCATATTTTCCTCTGCAATTGAGAAACATCAGCATGATGTCAGTCTATGTTCCTTTAGTATTAACCTTAACATTTAATGTCCATCATCTTCAAAAAGTGAGGCAGGAAACTGACTAGATAGCTACAGGTGACTACTGCTTGAGGAGAAAGGTGAGTTAGCAATAGAGTTAAAATATTGATACATTAAAGTAAAAATTGTCGGTTTACTTTCCTATTTGAGTCCACCTATATTGCATTCAGAAGACTGTTAGTAGACTAGCAAACCCAGGCTTTAAAAAAATAGCTTTCAGGTATTAAAGGTTTAGCTGGTGCTAGCAGAGATTTCTGATGCTTCTCATGTAAACATTGTCAGCTACCACATTGCTTATCAAAGCACATAGGAAAGTGTTTTCTTCTTCTATAAAGTTACAGGATGGTTACAATAGACAGGGCACCAACATCTGTCATGACATTATGAAGGGATTGCCGGTTGTATTAAGCTGTTAGACTTCCTCACTGAAAGTGTTATCTGGACACTTTCAGTGTAAGAATGTATTTGCAGTGGGAAAGTTGTAATCTCACCATACTCAGTTATGGCTTCAGGATCAGCCTCAAGTAATGTATATACAAGTGATAGAACCAAAATACGAGTATAAAGTTATTAACTGAGGAGTGATTAAGATACCATGTGATATCCATGGAGGTGTTCAGAGAGCTTTGTAATGGGCACAATAGCAATGATTAGAAGAAGGAATGCTGATCCCTTCATGCATGAAATAGTTTATCCCACTATGGAGCCCAGGAAACTAATAAAGCTTCTGTGGACCAAAGCCATAGAGGCTTAAATTGACCAGATTAAGACATTTTCTAGAAATGCTTGCCTCTTTTTTTGTCTATTTTGTTTTGCATGACTTAAGAATGAAGATCAGAGGAAGCAAAGAGTGAAAAGAGTAACCTCAGTTACTCATCACAGTAGATCAATAATTATCCTTGCCTTTTAAGAAATGCAAATTTTAACAGTTTAAAAATATGAAAGTAGTTACCTTGAGGAGTTTTTTCACCTTTTACAGTGAATTTTAGTGATTCAAGAATGTTTGTATTCAAGAAATGTGGGCATAATTTAGTGTGTACTGATTAGAAACCTGGAAATAGATAAGCGGAACATAAAGGCAACTATTGCACATATGTCTTGATAAGGTCTGTAAATGTTTCTACATGAAACACACACATGAGGATTGCAAATTTTCCTATTTTTTTAATGTTTATACCATTTCCGTCTACTCTTTTCTAGAAATGCTGTTCTGTATTTCCCTATCAGAAAAACTTCTAACAAAAGTAAATACTATAAATATACCTTGGAATACTAGGCAATATATAAACACTTCTCACATTTCTTTTATATATGCTGTGTATTTTTTCTTTCAAACCGTAGTTCTGAACATTGACTCTGTAAATCTTATTATATGTTGTTTGTATGAGAGTGAAAAAAATATGATACGCTGTATAATTTAAAATTTCACCATATAGTTGCTGGTGTTTTCCACTGGATGTGAATACCAAGTTGAATGTTCAAAGGAGGTAGCCTTTGTTTTAGGCTATCAGTATATAATCCCTGAATATTATATATTATAGTGCCACATAATTACTTTAGCCAATTAGAATGTAAAATCTGAGGATAACCTTAAAACTTGAAAGAAAACTTGAGTGGGAATTAAAGATTTGAATTGCTGTTTCACGTCCTAAAATTAGTAAAGGAAAGGAATTCTTCAGTGTTCATAAAGAAGTTTGAGAAGAAATTGGAACAGGAATCAACTTTACTGTTTTCCTGCTTTGTATTATGATTATAAGGAAATCTCTCTCTGCTGAAACTTAATATAATGCAGTATTCATTATGCAAGTTTTCATAAGATTTAACCAAACTAACTAATAGTCATTTTGTGAGATAAGTTGATGTCATATCTGCCATTCTCATGGAAGAAAAATTCAGGCAACAATCCTTCTGCCTTTTGCAGGTATACCCATCTTTTTTACCTAGAACAAAAATCACACAATACAAAGATCAAATTTCAGGCTTTCAATGTAATTGTTTCCAAGTACAAACACATTATACATGTATAGCAATGAGTAACTCTACTAACTTATATGTTAAAAACAGGCAAGCATTGTTTTGGCTTAAAATCTTTTATTCAAATAAAGATAACTTACCAGCATTTACCATCAAAAATTTAAATTATTGTCTCTCAATTCAAAAGCAAAAAGCCACTGGCAGCCCGTAGGCCATGGGATAAAATCACAGAAATAGGAAGATTAAAATGCAAAATTGTCCTCACACATTCGTAGATTTCACATCTCACACTTTTTTTCCCCCATGGCAGAAGGAGTAGTTTAGCTGAGGTTTTAGTGCTCTTTTTGAGGCAAAGAAACCCCACCTTCAAATATTGCCTTACTCCTAAGTAATCCAGTTTCTTAAAGGGCAAGTCTGTAGAGAAGGAAATAGAAATAATTATGAAGAAAGCCTTTACAATGTGATTTTTAAAAAATCCTGTTTCATGCTGTTATCTAGCGATGACTTTTGGAATACAGCACCTCTAGTGTAGTTTTACATGATACATAATAAAACTAGGGAACTCACTGTGATTGTGTTACTGACTCTCAAAGTTTTCAAAAAAAAGAAGAATAATATAATATTATAATGATAGCAAAAAAGACCAGTATTACATGAGATGAAATATAAATACAAGATGTGAAAGACTTTTCAAAGAAATTTTTACTTGTCTTGCATTAAAGAGATGTGGACAAGATATATTGAAGATAGTATTTTGGGATTTCTATTTCGTTATGTTTTTGTTCTTTCGAAGCGGACTAGTTACTATCCAGAATGAAAGACACAATTTGGAATAGTTAATTTGGTATTTTATGTCATTATTCTCCTTAAATTTGATTGTATTTTTTTTATGTATATGTTTTTAAAATATGTCATTCCTCTAAGCAGTATGGATTAAGAGTAAATTCTCAACCTGTTTTTTATATTTCATGTTTGGAGATGTTTTGTTTATGTAGGAAGTGGCTTAGGAATGAGCTATTTCCCTCCTCTATTACACATCATCTTTTTTAGTGTTTACAATGTGTATTGATACTACACCTAGAAGTCCTAGTAAAGTATGCTAGAAATTGCTGTGGAACAGAGCAAGAGATACTTTGTTGTACAGTTTAATGTTCAAGTATAATACACGAGTCAACAAATGTTTACAGTGCAGTGCAAAGCGGCAGGAAGATAATATTGGTCAGCAAAATATTCACTGATCTGAGAACATCAGAAGCCTGCTAAATTTTTCATGTTTTGACAGCTGAGATATTTAGAGGAAAATAACAGATTGCTTTTGTTAATGCTTTTTGAGAATTATTTCTAACCTTGAGAGGCAATTGGGGATTAAGAATAAAGGTGGTTTGCCAATTCAGTGTGGAATTTGACAGCTTGCTAGTGAATGGAGAGAGATGATGGAAACGTGGAAGGCATATAGGTCTTCCTCTGTAACAGTTTTCCACTTTCCAGATACAAAGAAGGAAATTACATACTTAAATAGTCACACAATTGTTTTGCAGAGTTGTTTTGGATGGAGATAAACAGAGCAGACTGCACTGAATCAAGTTCATGAAAAGGTTCTTTGCTTCTATATATAGAGGAAATTAACACTTTTAAGGTATCTCATCAGTGTAGATGAAATGAGAAAGCAGTAAATAATATAATGATACCCTGAAGAAAGAATTAGCCAGATTTAAACATTTCAGATATGAAGAAAGAACTCCAAATGAAGACTGATGAGAGGGCTATAGGTGTATTCAGTAGATGAAAATTATCATATTGACTATAATGACTAAGAAAGAAGGGTGAGAAGAATAAAGATCCGCTTAGCTATGTTGGTAATTACGTAGTTATGGAATACATAGAATAAGTTGTCAGGGTACAGGCCCTGGTGTTAGTTTGAACTAAGGAGAAGTGGACCTTATCTGTCATCCCATAAGTTACTGGCTTGCACATCATGAAAAGGGAAGAATTTGTGTGGCTTTGAGAGATCCGTTACAATTCTGGTTCAAAATGTCCTTGTAGCTTTACCTGCAATGAAATTTCCACCACTGTTGGTTTGATAATGTACACCACATGCTCATAATGAGTTAACTCCCAGAGAATCTGGGACCCATATTCTATGTGGAGACCATCAATAGAGAGACACCTCTTCAAGCCCTCTTGCGATTTTCTCAAGTTCATATTTCAAGATTCTACCCATAAATGCAATGCCTATCTGCATGTCACAAGACCTGTAGAAATGCGCTGAAGGAGTAAGGTGTACTCACTGAAGTTGTGCTTAAGCTAGAGTTTCTAAATAAGATTCTCCTGTGTAAGATTTAAAGAGGCTAAGCTCAAAGTCCTTGGGAACTTCCTTGAACAGCTGTAGATGAGTTCTGGAAAATAATCTATTAAGACATGCAGTTGCAATTCTGAAACAAAACCCAAATAGCCAACAGCAAGAAATCCATTTTCAGACTGAAGCCCTTCAGAAGCCCTGGGCGTGTGAAACCTAGAGTGAAGCAGTACATCAAGTCCATGGGAGGTTTGCATACCTTTCTACTTGCAATACAAGTGATACTTTGTTTTTAAATGAAGTAATAAAAATTTGGTGGTGGAAAACTCAGACAAAAATAATTAAACTGTGTACCTTTGTTAACGAAATAATTTAATGTTCTAGTTGTTTCTTATTTTGAAACAACTCTTTCTTCTGTGGCATATCCAAACTTTAACTGTGATATGATCCTGAACTGCAACCTGCTGGTTAAATTTATGAGGCTGGAGATTATATTGTGCATGGAAGATGTAAGAATAGCAAGAGAAATATTCCACCAAAACCATACTGACTGTACCAGATTTGGGAGATAGTCATCTTCTCACTATTAGAGGCCTGGTCTGCAGATAACAAGTTTTTGTGTCTACCATCCTACATTTCAAATAACTGGTTTTCTTCTTTTCCCCATCCTGACAGTGCTAGTATTAGAACACTCTATTATGTATTTGATGGGGAAACACTAGTGCTGCCATTTGACAGGGTTCTAGGGATTTAGTTTTTATTCAAATGTTTTTGATCTAAATGATGATACTGATAGACTCTTACACCCAAAGACAGAGTGAGAAACACTTTACAGTGTTTCAGAACTGAGACAGAAAATAGCTAAGAAAACACTTACTTTGAGATTTAATGAGATAAACCTGATTTCAGAAACTCATTAAACTTAAAAAAGAATTAGGGAAGGCAGTACAAGGACTTTACATTACATTACAGCTGTTACTTGATCCACTTTGTTTTCTGCATTCATAGCATAGACTGCTCAAAGTTTAGGACTTACCGACTTTTTGAAGCTCCATTTCTGCATATGGAAACAATTCTTCTGGTACCACAGTGCACTCCTCTGGATTCTGATCCTTTCAAGTTCAGTAGTTAGTATATGATGTTATAGGACAATGCAAAATCCATTGACTTCATCAAAATCTGTATGAAGTATATCTGTATGATATATATCAGACATAGTCTCAAAGAGAGTTAGTAGTGGGTTTTCATTGTCTTAGCAAAGGATGTGTGGTGCTTTTGTCTTACTAGCACACTCATGTTATGGTGGTTTCTCAGTTCTCTTTTTGGCTTTGATAGATTTTTTTTTTTAACTCAACTTGACACCCAGATCTAGTACCAACTCTAAGTTTACTGCTTTTACCAAGAAGCCCTATTAACTTGTTTCTCTAGTAAAGATACTTAAAATATTTTTTAAACTTCAAAGTACATGTGAGGTCTGTCATGTAGACTGATTAATTTTTCACTTGGTGTTTGCAGCTTTTAGATAGGTGTATATCCTTCATGTACTTTACAGCATAAGTTCTTAAATTTCTCTTTCTAAATACATACAGTAAGGGGAAATATTTGCCACTTTTTAAAGGGAAAAAAATACCTTCTGACTTTATGATCAGCTTCAGCTGGACATGAAATTCTGAAAAGCTCATGCTTTGAATAAAATGGAAGAGAAAAAACTTGAGAAAATGCTTACAGATCAGCATTCTTAAATAAGCACTTAAAACGTATGAAATTATTTTGTGTAAAAAAGAAGATGAAATAAGGAAAAATCTGGGGAAGGATGAGAAGAAGGAAGTGAAAAAGGAAAGTGTTGGGTTAGTGAGTATATGAATTCCTGTTTCGATTGTTATGAATAGGAATTTAAGCCATTCTTATTACAAAACTCAGAGTCAGTATGTATCTGTTGTGAAAACAGAGCCAGTCTCTTTAAATTCAATGTAGTTGACTCCTTTGATCTGTATATACTGCAGTCTGGCTATTTTATGTGTTAGTCTCCACAGAATAGGAAAAATTGAGATTTTTTTTTTTCAGCACTTACCTCTCTTTTCATGCTTTGAGGTGGTACTTTCCAAAATCTGAGTTTAAGGACCCTTTATTTAAAGTTTAGGAACAATACTACTATTAGTAATAGTACTTCATTTGATTATGGGAGGAAGAAGAAACAGTTTCCACATGAAAAATAACTTTTTTTCTTCACTTCCAAAATAAAATAATAACAAAACACAAATTATTGTTACTTGCACAGCAGCCTGTGCAGGGTGCCTGAACTAGAACAACAAATAGTATGGAAAATTATCATTTTCATAACATTCTCTAGATAAAATAACTGCTTTTCTAGAGACAGTTAGTACCTAGCCACTAATTGCATCTGGTTGGAATCTTGCCTCCTTGTGTCAGTGATTCCTAATGGAATCTTTCCTCCTTTGTGATATCTGCTTTGCAAGGCTTGGTTTCAGAGGTAGATCATTTTGTTCTTTAGGTATGAATAGGAATCTAGTAATTGAAAAGTTCATAAGAAACCTTTTAACACAAAATTCTAAAAGTATCATAGGTGCTAATAATGTATTTGTGTACTCTGGGATTGACTGTTACTGTCAAAGCATTGTATTAAATTTAACCTGATCATCTTGTGTTTCAGACTAAATTTCTAAATTTTGTTTTAGAAGTTTTACTAGAATTATTTCATTGGAGTTACACTGTCTTCTAAACCAGCTGACCAAAGTGTGGTTTCATAAATCCAAATATTAGTGACATTGATGCTGAAGGAATCATTGAAACCTGAAGGACAGTTACTTGCAAACTACACTCAAGCATGAAATGCCCATGCATTGCTTTGATGTGTTTGTCCTTTGCAAAAAAATGTATGTTTCTTACAAAAAATTGCATCATCAGATTTTACATTTGAAAGGCAATTAATTTCACGAATCGTATGGGTAACTTAAAGGTTACTATGGTAACACTGTCATGTGTTTTTCAGTTACTTTAAGTAAGAACTATGTAATAAAGAGGTGACTAATCATCAAAGTGCTGTATGCAAAGTAGGTAATGTTATGACTATTTGTGGACCCCATTCAGCACACAGTGATTGGTTTAAGTGCTTGTCTTAAGTGCCTGCCTTGCTTGCTGATGATTTTTGTACTTAAGACATTTATATACATATAATGGAATTTCTGAATGAATATTTCTGAAGTTTTAATAGATGTAATGTTAATAATTGTCTTTGAAACCTATATATTATATTACCTAGTGGATGCAACACTTGGAGATGCATGTTTTAATGCATCTAGGATTTTTTTAAGTGGATGAGACAATGTTTAATTCTGAAGATCCAGAATTAATAGAATCAATTATAGAACAGGAAATTGTAAGAAACTAAGAGCTCTATTTTTGTTTCTTCCTGGGTGCGACTATTGTAGGTTTGGGTGGAAGAGAAGTTTTGCTTCTTAAGGTATGTGAATGTTCCATATGCAATTTTTAACTTGACAGGATAAACTGATTTTCTGTTTTAAAATCTGAAGTTACGGGAGATATAACTTCAAAGTGAATAGTGAATCAGAGCTATGTTTATCCCTCTTATATGTCAGAGTTTAAGTGCAATGTTTTATGTATACAGTCATCATGACAGTTAAAAAGGCTATAAAGAAAAGCAATTATATAATTGCTTTAAAGAATTAAGTAGCACAGATAAAGGCTTTTAGAAACTACAGAGCAGTTTTAATAATTATATCACCTGAAGTCAAGCTGCAAAATTATGTCCTAATTATTTGCAATGAGTAATTATCTATGAAGTTGTAAGCTTTAAAGATTTTATGGGAGAGTAGGGGAGTTCTTTGGTTTATTTTTTTTCCCCACACACACTAGAACAATACCCCATCATTTTCTATTTTAGCAGTTTTCACAATTTAAACATTAAATTCTTATTGTTGCTTTTAGTTATATTAGTAGTGTGTGTTTTGCAATTCTAATCTTCACGTTTTTCTTTCTTTATCACCGAAGCAGGCCTTTTGAAGCCAGGGAATTTTTCATAGCAATATTGACAGTGTTCGCATTTGCATGATGACAGCCAAGGAATGGAGCAGTAATTTTTGAAATTGCAGAAGTATTTAGAACACTGATAAAAGCTGAAATATATTTTTGATGGATTGAAGTTAAGCATACATGATTTTTCCTGCTGTCAAAAGGCTCTGAATTTAGTGAATATTTGCCTGCTGTGAGAATGCAAGATTAACATCACAACCATCACCCGGGCACCCAAACCCTGCAATTTAATAGCTTTTTAGGTTCTTTCCTTTTTCTAAACAGCAATTAATCTCATTTTAGTACAATTTTCTCGTTTCTGAAGTCGCTCATTGAGTCGCTGTTTTGTTCATATTTGGCTTCAGCTCCTCTGCATAGTCATTAAAGTCCCAATTAATGTCACCTTTAGCTGAAGAGTACTCATTTTTATTGAGAAAATGACAGTTGCTGCCATGAGTAGTGCAGTGTAATATACATTAATTGCCCTGTAACACTGGTAATTACGAGTTTTTCAAGCCTCTCAGTAAACTGTCATGCCTAGACAAGACTGTGCTAAAATAGATTACTCATTAGGGAGACCTGTCCTGTTTTCTGGTGGGTTCTTAGTGTTGGTTTAAAAAAAATCTTGAGTTTGAACAAATAGTTGCCAAAAGCAATTTCCTACAACAACATGTCTGTGTTCGGTTTTCCAGCCATCACTTCAGCCTGAGGTCAGCAAACAGACAGGGTGCTGTGGACTCTAGAGATGTCAAGATTTTTATTTAGGTGGATCACAAGGATAAGCTTAGCAATGTGTAATTCAGTGCTTAATGTAAGTGTTATTTAAACTGCTTTTTTCAGTGTTGTATTTGTAACAGGTCTACCTGGCATTTTAGAAGAGCAGTCAACATCATCAATATTTTATGCTCCAAAAGACTTCAGCACAGTGCTCCAGAATGTCCAGGCAGTTGGAATTACTAAACCTGTTCTCAAATAATTCTGTGGAACAACATCAGGGATTATGTTGCATATTATGTGGAATAATTATCAGGTCTTTCAGGAGCTGTATGGCATTGCAAGATGTATATTAAAAATCAAAAAAAAAAGTGGAAATAATTTGGTTAATATTGAGACCACCTTGGCAAATGAGGTTTTGATGCATATATTGTTAGAAGACTCACTTGCTGATTGACTTGGGAAATGGTGGGAAACAAGGAATGTATTACACTGCTCTCTCTTTCTGTTGCTCTCCTGTTATGTTTGTTTTTAAGGATAAAATACTCTCTTTTAAAGCTCATTGTGGCATTGAACTGACAAAAGAAAACCTTTGTTTTATCTTTGTTATAACACCTGCTTTAGGCAATCTGCTCTTTCATGCTCTCTCTAAATGAATTTTGTCACAGCCTTTCATATTCTTCTGTGGTGATGAGCTAATGAAAGTAGATAGTACAATTTGTGCTGACCAGGTAGCAACTGCCAGCTTGCAGCTGAGAATAGTTTAAAGAAATAAATAAAATATAGCGTTATATCACTGATTTATCCATTACATGGCATTAATAGTGAGAAACCTTGGTGTGTTTATCTGTTTGTATTGGTGTGCGTTTATCGAATTGTTTATGACAAGACTAATTGGGGTAATTGTAGACACTGAAATTACCTGTCAGCTATATGTAACCACACTCCCTTTCTTTCTGACAAATGATGACAACTGAGGGACCCCGTAGCATTACTCATGATGGCTTTTCGAGTGGTAATAAGGACAATAGGGGCCCTGGCTAATTTGACATGGACAGCCTTCACAACAAGAAGCCAGCTAAATGACTTGTCAGTAGGGGAAAGAAGTCAGAAAAGTAATGGAGTCCCCCATGGCGCTCTGACAGGGAGATGAGGCAATTTCAACGGAAAGTGAAAAGGCTTCAGTTTGTCAAGTATTTAGAACAATCAGAGAACAGCTAGAGGCTGGAACCTGACAATAAATTTGTGAACCATGGTAGCAGTTTCATATAGGTCAGTTATTTCATAATGGCTGTGAAGCTTTCAGAGGTTTCTGCTTTCGTAGCATACTTCACATCAGCCAACTGGTGCTTTGTCACCTTAAATTTGTGCTTCACTTTACACAGTAGGAATAATGGTTAAGGTTACAGAGGAACGGCAGTGTAAGACAGCATGATCTGCAGACACCAATCTGTTGAAAAGTAAACAAAAATTTAGATAGTAATACTGTGATTGCATCGATTACAAGCTAGCGGTGTTAACACGTTCTTTATGATTTTGGCCTGCATCCTTTTTATGGATAAGTACTTAATTTTTCATGGACAAAACCAATAAAACAAAACCAAAAGCCTCTGATCCTATCCTTTCTCCCTACTGAACAGTTAAAATTTCTTAAGGTTCATTTCTGATGCTTGTTCTTGAAATTCTGGTTCTACGGTTTTAACATCTGAGACACTGTTACTGATGACACAAAAGAATTGTGAAATTTTTTTGACTGCTCAGCAGAAGGTGATTTTCCAAAGTGTTTTTTAAAAAATCACAGCCTTTCAGCATTAAATACCAGTTCTGTGTCCCACTGATAAGAGGTCTTTTTATCTATGGCTTCAGGAGTCTCTTGGGTTGGTGTTGTTGGTTGAGGGGCTTTTTCATATCAATGGTTCTTACCTGTTTATTTTCACTGAGATAAAAAGTCAAAGTATGATTAAAGCATTGTTTGAGTGCCTTCTGAATTCCTGATGCAGGCTCCTGAATTCTTTAAATGTGTTTATGAACTGAGCACAGATTTAGTGAGAAGTATCAACTTGTCCATTTGGGCAATGATTGTTTTGTTAGTAAATAGGATTGAGCATATTTTACTGTTTTTCTTAGATTCTGATTCCTTCATTTTACCAAATGTCCTGTTTCTTGGAGATTTTAAAGCTAGTGCAGAGCTTTTTGTTTTATCTTTTGCATAAAGGTCTTAGAATAGAACCTTTCTGTGCCATATTTAAAAAGTTAAGACTGCTTTATTGACACGTCCTGCTCCACCATCCATGTCCATCACCCTATCCTCATTTTTTCCAGAGTTATGCTCTTTCTCTCTGAGTTTCATCAGTTTAATTTGAAGGAAACTTAATTTAGGCCAGCCAGGAACTTGGCCCTTGATTCCCAGTATCTGAACATTTCTTGTTTTGTAGTGGTGTTGCTGAAGAAATATGCTGGTAAATTGAAGGAGCTTGTCATTTTGCAAGATGGGTCGTTGAGTCAGAGGTTATAAAAGTGTTTCCCCTCTCCACAAAACAAAAAACCACCTCACCTATATGAGGAGATCTTTTGAATATAGTATGTCCACAACTGAATCTCCTTTATTCTGGTTGCTTGTCCTACAAACAACCAGAATAAATTTAGCTAAGTTTGCCAAGTATTCTGCCTAGTTATTTTCTAGGAAGGTTCTCCAGCAGAACTAAAGAAATTAACAACATATACTAAAGTATCTATTAGCACATGGGTCCGTAGTTGGTGCCACTGTCAAGATTTTGGGATGTTTGATAATGGGATGATCTACACAGCACCAGGCTTGCTGGCAGCAGATGAGATTCATCTTTCTCTAGAAGAGAAGAGGGTCTTTGGGTTAATGAGGCTCATGGACAGAGCTTCCCCCTCTTTTGATGGAGGAAGGGGATAAGATCAGGCTCACCTGTGATAAGCTGTGAAATGACATGCCAAGGTTAGATGGACAGGGTGCTTGCCCTGCACAAGAGAAGCTGCCCTCTAAATCACAGATGGATTGAGTGTGGGGAATTCTCTCTGAAGAACAGCCACAAGCAAGCCGAAAGCTTATGGGCAAGAGTCAAAAACCAAGGCAGCAAAGGGAATGTTGTAGTTGGTGTCTCCTACTGGCTGCCCAGTCAAGGGGAAGCTATTGATGAACCCTTGTTGCTCCAGCTACAGAAGGCATTACACTCACAGGCTTGTGTCCTACTGGGGGAGTTCATCCACTGTGATACTTGCTGGAAAAGTAGCACGGTGAGCTGTAGGCAATTCAGGAAATATCTGGAATGTATAACATCTTGAGCCAGGTAATAGACAGACCTACCAGAGGGGATGCAATACTGATGATCACCAATGCAAGCAAGCTAGTCAGGAACATCAAGGCTGGAGTGAGATGAAGTGCAGCCTGGGATAAAGTGATTGTGCATTGGTGAAGTTTGCAGTCCTGAGGAATATGGGTCAGCCAAAGAGTAAAGTTAGGACCCTGAATTTTTAGGAAATCAAACTTCAGCTCTTCAAGGAGTTAGTCAATAGGGCTCTCTGGGAAACTGCCCTAGGGGACAGGATGGGAGTTGAACAGAGTAGAACAGAGTTGCCAGCTCTTTAAAGACTTTCCATAGAGGACAAGAGCTCTCCATTCTCATGCCTGAGAAATTGGGCAAGACTGGCATGGCTGAGTGAATACCTGCTGGTCAAACTAAGGGGCAAAAAGCAAATGCACAGACAGTGGAAGCAGGTACAGGTGTCCTGGGAAGAGCATAGAGATACTGCATGGTTGTGTAGGGATAGGGTGAGGAAGGCCAGTGGGCTGGAACTTCGCGAAGGATACAAAGACTGACGAGGAGGGGTGCACTGGAATGTCAGTCAGAAAGGGAAGATCAAATAAAGTGTATCTTATAAAAATATGGATTGTATTTCAATGGCACCAGGAGTTTGGGAGACACTTTCTCAATGAAGTGACAATACCTTTATCTTCTGACATTGCAGGCTAAAAAGTATCCCTCATAATATCTGTTATATCTTTCCTTCAATAAGAGATTTCATTACTAGGTTTGATTCAGGGGGTATTTTCACTGCTTTCATCACATTTGGTTGCTGGTCTTAGAGGAAGAGGATTTCTTCATTTTTTTAAATTTTCTTTGAAGGCCACTGCCTATTTAATTTCTCACAAAAGATATTAGAACTTAGGAGGACTGATAGAAGATATGCCTTGTGGCAAGAAACACCTGTTTGGGAATGAATGAGGACAATTTAGTTCTGATCGAGGACGTAGAAGAATATTTCATTATGCAGTGGAATTATTTAGCTAAATATAAAAATCTCAGGATCAAAAAAGTCATGACAAGTCATTCTTCAAAAAAGTTTTATCTAGATTAGCTAATATTTGTATCAACTTAATTTAAATAACTCTTCAATGAAAGTAAAAAGGAAAATGCTGATTGAATTCTGAAGGTCATTAAATAGATATATAAGTTTTTACATGGAATTTGCAGGAATTAATGGAGTCTTTTTCCATTATCAAACCTTTGAATACTTGTCAGGATTCTCTATTGCTATGTACTTACGACTTTTTATAAATACTGTCATTATATAATGGTGCATGGGCCTATGTTAGTATATTCAAAAGTGTAACATAAAATCAGTGAAGAAAGTGCTTTTTTTCCATGAAAATTTATGCAGGAATAGTAAAAATCTGGGTTTTTTAATTCTTTCTCCTTCTGACTAAAGTATAACCAATATAGCCAATGACAATCTCAATTCCTGCACTGAGTATCACTGGAATAGAAATGCGGAGCAAAATCATTTATACCAAAACTGGAAACAGATCTGTGCATATCAGTTGTATTTCTGTTACAGCAGATACTGCCACATGGGTTTAGGGGATGTGTATGTCATAGTTCTGGGTTTCCTTAAATGTGAAGTCATCTGCAAATATAAAACCCTTTCCACCTCTACTCTGCCTATTACTTGGAATTAATGAAATCAAAGTGGATAATAACACATTTTAGTTTTCATGGTTACTAAATCAGATTCTTTTTTTTAAGTTCACAGCCATTAGGAAAATTTCCTGCTCTGTCCTAATTCTTTATTAAATTGTAGAAGGAAATGTTTTTACAGGTGTACAATATACCATGTTGAATTTGTAAATGCAGAGCTCTCTCATTCAAAAAAGTATGTTTAAGACCTTTTATACTGTGTAATGCTAACTGCCTGTTCTACATTCTTGCAATGTATTTCTTTTATTCCAAAGAAGCAGTCTCTGCTTGTGTGCTAGCAGATATAAATAAGTGATGGAAAAACTGGGGCAATATATAGGTTGAAATATAAGCAGCTTTACACAGAGAGGAAGTAAATATAGTTAGATAGGATTAAACTACATATAATCAAGAATTTGTATGTTTTTACTAAAAATTTTAATTGCAAAAGAAATACAAATTATGTAAAGTGCACTTCCCCAATATGTAGTTTTAATAATCTTCTAAACTGTCCAATCCCATAAGTATAATAATTCATTTGCATTCTCCCTATGTGCTTTTGTTTCTCTGAAACCTAAGGAAGTAGGTTGACCACGAATTAAATAGACACTGGTACTCTAAAATCGGGAGAAGCACCTTCCGCATAGAAGGAAAAAACAACAAAAGTCAGTTTTTCTGGTTGGTCCTCCAGTACAAGATGGACATCCGTATGTTAATGTGTTCTATGCTTGAGTATCAAAAAGAGAGTCTTTTTAATGGAAGGTAGTATGACAGTTTATTCCCTCTGTTTAGTTTCTTTAAACCCACACTGTCATCTTTGGCTAATCCAAGTTGAACAGTTTACTTCCTACTCAAGTTTCCACATAAATCTAAAACCCAGGAATGCAAGGGATAAGCATAAATGTGGCAAAAATATAGTCAGACTGTTATTTTGTAGGTAGTTGAGATGGTAGAAAAATATGTAGGTATGTAGATACATTTATTGATAAATAATGATACCTAATCTGTGAAATGGTGATGCATAATCTTCACACTTTGTAAGTGAAAATCTGCATGGGTACTACAAGCATCTGTCTTATCAAGTATAAAATCTCAGCACTGATCTGAGATGCTGGTAGTAAATAGAAACTATATCACTAGGTCTCCCTGTAAATTTTACTGTACTATCATTCTATAATAGTGAAAGAGGGTGGATGGATTATGTTTTATACCGAGTCCAGATTCATATGTAATGTGTGGAGACACATGCAAGTATCAGTAGAAGATGGAATGAAATAAATTAATCTGATTAAATATGGCATATGTGAAACGTCTCTCCTAGTTAGTGTGTGTAACATTAAACTGCCATTCCAGCAGCTGGCAAAGCTTGGTACTCCAATACTTGGAAATAATCAACACACATACTGTTGGTCAACTTCATTTAGGAACATTATTGATAACTAAAATGCCATTTGCTATTTTTATTTGGGTTTATTATATTTATATTGTAATTTAACTACCATCTGATTAGTTTTAACTTAGTTCAATTGGAAGTAGTAAAACCTACTTACCTAATAAGTGACACATGTCATAAAGACACATCCAACCTCCTTATTTCCTCTGGGTCATGAACTAATGAACTGAATTTTTGTTTCCCTATGTATTTTAAGAAAATGAATGCAATTTAATTTGTCCTTTTCCCCCTCCCGAAATCAAAACACAGATACAAGCTTTTTTTCCCTAGCTGCATTCTTAACTGTTAAAATATCCTAAAGCACTTGATCACGTTGCATTTTAATTTCCAAGTCATGTGTTGTATTAGCGAAGTGCACATGTTCCTGATTTCAGCTGAAAGTTCTCAGTCTGTTTAGCAGAACACCAGGCTGGCACGAACAAGGTCCTTGCTAGGTCAAAGGCCTGAAGTTTGTATCTTTCTTAAATCTGACTTTTGTAAAAAGGTAAGAAGCACGGGTCAGGGGAACTAGCTGATGGCATTGCCTCTTACAGCCGCTGATTAGATTAGCCCAACATTTATCAACTGCACAGAGACTAACACTTAACCTTTTAACTGAAGAATTTTGATGTATCCTTGTTTTTTAATGAGGATATTATTGTCCCAAAATGTCCCTTAAAGCTTCAGTGCAGATTTTTTTCTCCCATTTAACTGAGTAATAGGCTTTAAATGCTTTATAATTCAAAGTGCGGTGTTTATAATTGCGCTTTGTTTTGAGGGTAGAGGTTGAGCAATTTTGCCCTGAACAATGTTTTTCTAATTATTATTATCTGTTCAGTTCTAAGATTTTGCTTGTATCTGTTCCATTTACCTAGATTCCAAGATGTAATTTGTAGCTTGAATACTAGTTGATTTTTTTATTCTAAATCATTAACTAAGAAATAGTTACAGTAGGAGTTCTTGTTAGAAAATATACAGTAATTTACTACTATGAGTTTACCTATTACCTGTTATTCATATTGGACCCTGATTACCTGAGTTTTCAAAACTAATTCACATCTTTGCCCATCTTGCAAGCTGAATTCAAGGTTTTCCTTTCATGTAGGAATTTGGGGCGTATAAGTGATATATTTTATCAGTTACAAGTGTGATCATCTCATCAGAGAGCTGAGCTAATCCTGAATTTACAGATTGATTGGAATAGTTGCAGCTCTTGGTGTGAGAAGGCAGCAGGCAGGTAACAAACTACCATTATCATGGTAAATGCAGGCTTATACAATAGGCAACAAGATCTCAGTGCCATACTGAGGTGAGCTGCAGGCAGCTGGGGACTGTAGTCACTACAGATTTGCTTTGGTATCTTCCAGGTCCCAGGATTGACTGAAACAGATTACAGCAGTGGCAGACTATGATCTAACACTTGGGATATTGATAAACTAGATATAAAAAAAACCTGAAATAACATTATGAGTGTTCTATAGTAGAGAATTTACAAATAATATAATGTCTGCAAGGGGAAATACAAACAGTAGGTCACAAAAAGTTTTTCCATACTGCTTTTACCTGGGAGTGTTTCTATTAAATAGTAGCATTAACTAGCTTCTGCCCACTATGGTTTGGTTTTGTAAATCCTGACAAGTTAGTGAGCAGCTAGAACACAGAACCTATTGCTGCCCTTTGACTCCATGCATGCTACTTTGTGTTGTAAACACCAGGTGAACAGAGGTTTCCATAGAACCCCACATCAAGAGTGTGAGTTACGTATGAGGAACTTGATTAGCACAAGGGAGCGTGTGACCACATTTCTCTACCATCTACTAAAGTGCACTGGTAACAATAAGGAGGACCATCTGTGTGCTAGAATAATACCTGCTGCTTCTCCACCTTAAAAAGAACTGTAGAAGCTCCCATCTGAGCAATTAGTATCTCTCATTACCCTCTAAGTTTCTGGAATGCGAATTTTTACAGAGGCCCAGTTTCATAAAAGGTTGGTGTAGGGTGTAGGCCTTTTTCCTTACTGGCAACATTCTTATCTCCTTCCTATGTTAATGTGATGTCAGTAAAGAAAGACTCAGATTCATGAAATTGAACTAGAAAATGTACTGTTTGGTTTCTCTTTTGAAAAATAGAGTTTGTAAACAGGAAAGAGAACACTAATGTTTCCTGGAAAGAAAAAAAGAAGTGTGGTGGAAGGGAGAAATTTCCTGTTCATGTGCTCCTGATTTCTTAAAACCAGCTATGAGAAGTAGCAGTATTTTTAGTCTGATCTTCACTTGCCCTTAGTCTGTGTACTTCAGCTCCATGCCCTGGCTCTAGCCTGGGTATTTCATGGCAGACTACCATATCCATATCTGTGTAAGCAAATTATTCTTGTTATGGTCCCACTAGTAAAATCTGTTATCTTAGAGCAGTATTGCAACATCTGAGGGTGGAAGAGTAGCCTGACAGCAGTAATGGAACAAATCAAGACACAACTTAATACCAAACATAAAAGTTTCATTAATCTGGAAGAGAAACAGCAGAAGAAAGACTTGGATTTTTATTACTGAGTCTCAAGTTATCTAGTCATATGTCAAAATTTTATTTTCCGGCTTAAATTAACCCTTTGATATAGCCAGATGGCTTCAAAGTAGAATTATTTTGAATTAGTCGAGTTATTCAAAGCAAATAATGTTTCCTAAAAACATTGTTTCCTAAAATTAATTACATGCTTTGTAGATGTTTAATCTTAGCACTTATTTCAGGCTCACTGTACATTACAATGTCAATTTGAATTTCATTTATTATAATTGAAAGTGATTACTGTTAGTAAGTGAAATGCAGAACAGACAAAATGTTTAGGTTTAGTCACATTGTGGTTACTGGAAATTAATATACTGCATTCTAAATAAATTGAAGTCTTTTGAAACTTCCCAGATCCTGGAAATTAATAATCCTGTTTTATGAAAAACACATCCAATATGATGTGTATAAAAAACATGGATGTATTCTGTAGTGCAGAAGAAAGGGTGGATTTTCGCTGTTGTAACTGGAACTATCCAGTGTGGTTTCAAAACACAAATGTAATGGTAAAATGATAACCAAAAAAAGTAATTGCCTTCTATAAGCTAATGCTGCTGACGGTGAAAGGTCTAGAGAGGAAGCTGTATGAGGGGCAGCTGAGGTCACTGGTCTGTTCAGCCTGGAGGAGGCTGCAGGGAGGCCTCACTGCAGTTACAGCTTCCTGTCAGGGGAGAGGGGCAGGCACTGATCTCTCCTCTGCGGTGACCAGAGGGGACAGGATCTGAGGGAATCTGAAACTCTGTCAGGGAAGGTTTAGACTGGATATTAGGAAATATTGGATATTCTTCCCCCAGAGGGTGGTTGGGCACTGGAGCAGGTTCCCCAGGGACAGGATCACAGCACCAGCCTGACAGAGCACAAAGAAACATTTGGACACTGCTCTCAGGTACATGGTCTGGTGGTTGTTAAAATGTGTATGGTATAGAAGATGCTAAACAATCTTATACTTCCCTCCTTACAGCAACTAAAGTATTGTCTTCTAAATTAAGTACTTTGTGTGATCAGACACTTTCAGTAGAAGAGAAAGAAGTACAGTCTGCCATACGTTTTGTTGGGTTTGTCCTAATGTATCCAAGAGCAAGTGGGCTAAATATGAGCAAATGCATTGATTTTCTCAAGGTATATTGGTGGTTAAACAGCTGAGAGAAAGTTCTTTAAGCTTTAAGAGAGTTTTAGCACACAAAAAATGTTTCGAATCATTGATTGAATCAGACTAACAAATTCAAAATTTTGGTCAGGAAAGTAATAAGATCCTAAATTTCCAGTTTTCCAAACTGTTTAATGAGAGCAAAAAACTATTTTGCAATGAATTTAAGTCAGTGTAGTGAAAGTGAAGAGTGGTTGATTTTTGCCAAGTTATAAATGTATTGCAAAAGTACCCATTATAACAGTGCTTTCTGTATTGTTTTGTTCTTAAAAGTCAGTCATTCAGAAAATATACAACTTTCTTTTTACACAATTCAATGTCTTGCCAAAGTCAGTTTGTTCTGTAATAAAAGTTGTACTACAATATCTATATTGATTCTGCACATATGGAATCAACTGCTATACTGAAAATAATTTGTATGATCTGTTCAGTTTACAAAACAAATAAAAAAGCAGCCCAGAACAAATTTTCACATTTCTTTTATATATTGTGTTGAATTTCTAATGAAGCTACTTCTAAAAAGAAAGTATTTGCCCTCATGGAATTGAGGTAAATCTCATGAAACTATAATGAAAAGTAGTCACACTTCTCTCTGAAAAGGGAAAATTACTCCTATTTATCCTATGTTTTTCCTTAATCAATTTAATAAATTTACACTTTAAATTTAGTGGAAGGGGTGTGCAGGAGTGGAAAAACAAACTATTTCTTTTAACACGGGTGGTCCAGAAGGTAAAATGCTTGGATTAGAAAGCAGGGGTGGTGCACAGAGTTGGTTGTAATGGTACTCAAGTCTCACTATGTCTGCCTTGTCATGAGGAAAATCAAAATTTAGCCAAGATTACTTTAGTATAGAGCATCCCACCATAAGCATACTCTCTTCCACCTACATATACATTTATTCATGTATATGTAAGCATATCTATAACTGTGTCTGTTTTTTATGTTACCACCACAATATATAAATTATCAGGTTAGTGCTATTCTAACTTTTTTTCCTGGGAATCTTTTCATATATAATTTATAAACAACTTTTAAGTTAAAAGACAGGATAGAGAACTGGAAAATAAGTATTGAATTGAAGTTGTCTGTCTGAAAATCTTTCATTTGTTATGAAGCTTACCTCCAGTTTGGGGGTGTTTTGGAGTGGATAGTTCAATGATTTGTCTATTATCCACATTTTAAATTTGGGTTGTTTTAATATATGGATCAGTCTTGCACTTTTTGAAGTCTAAAAGTGGATAGCATTGTTCATGGAGATGAAACTTGCTACTAATTTTTTGGTGTCTTTGAACATGTCCTGTCAGCTGAGACATGAAAGCTCAGCCATTAAAGCAGAACTCTCAGAAGATATATGCATGCTTGAGTGTATTAACAAAGATAAGCAAGTACTAAAAATCTGAAAAGCTTCATCAGACTACGATGGAGATAAGTTCATTTCTGCCAGAACATTCCTTTTGGTTATTGGACATCAAAATGACCTGTTTCTTTGATTTCTTACAGTACTTTTCCTTCTTTTATTCAGAAATAATCTTTGCCATTCCGGAAAATTTGTTGAGGATTTTTTTTGTTGGCTGTTGGGGGCAGTTTTGGACAGAGAACAAAGCTTTCCTAAGTTTCAACATTTCTTCTATAGAAGTCAAAGTGAATTGTCTGCTTCAGTCCAGCTGAGAATATGTCAATTATTTGGGTGAACTTGCGATGTTTTCTCTCCTGTAATTCTTAATAAAGCAACAACTGCAGTCTTGCAATGCTCTGAATTTAATATTGATAGCTATTGTGGCTCTGGAGAATCATATCCCCTACTGCACTCTTTTTTAGTATTTCATTGAAATTAAAGGAGCCTAACCACGTGCCAACATGTTAAAAGAAAGGGGAGGGGGATTGGGGAAATGCTATTTAATGCTGAAATACATTTCAGCGAACTAAACTGAAATTCTTCAAAAATTTCTTTGTTTTCATCAAAAATGACTAAATTTTAATGTTGCTAAATCAAAACATATATGAGTTCTTCTATTGGGGTTAACTTCTGCATTAAAACTCTTCCTTCTGAGTCTGATGTCAAATTGAATATTATGTGTTGAGTTTCCAGGTTTTGCTCAGCCAAGTAGTGAATGGTACAGCAAATTCTGCATTGCTTCTCTGGTGTCTGTACAGTAGGGAGTAACAACTGGAAAAGTGTCTCCCTGGGACCAAGCTGAATTTTGAGAACATTAAACAGGGTCTTGTTAGAAGTACTGTTTTACTAAAGATCCACCTGAGATCACCAAGTCACTGATAGCAGTAACTATAAAGAGGAATCTAATGTCATCCCTGACTTCTTAGTCCGAAAGACCAATAATCTTCAGATGTGATTAGCAGCTGGTAATTGCAATTTTTTTAGCTTCAAAAGCAACGTTTTTTATCAAATTTATGGAAGTACAAAGAAGTGTTCATTAGCTACTGTTAAATCTAATTCTGACAAGTCATGCATTGCAAATATAATTCATGATCAATTATTATTTAGTAATTCTATGTAATTTTGTTTGTATCTCATCCCATTTCTTGCATTGATGTCAAATTGCGATATAAAAGACAAATGAAGTTGCTGATCAATGATTAAAATTCATTCTGATATAATCAAAATAGCATACAAACAGAGGATCCATCAAGTATGGATCATAATGTATGCCAGAGATTAAAATAGACAATTTTGAGATGCTGTAGTGTCATGAGAGATTTCAGTACATTTGTTTACCTTCCATTCACGTAAGGGAATCAAGAATGAGATGGAATGCTTCAAAGAGGGAGGAAAAATCTGAACTATTGAACAATAGTATATATTGAGAAAAGAGAACTTTTTGTTCATTAATGTTTTCTCTTCATTTTGAGCTATTGCAATAATTTCCATGTCATCATGTGGGCCACCTTTTTTTTTTCATATAGCATCCTGTGAAGTGTCTGTTGACTGTCTTTGCCTTAATGGGCAGAGTATTATTTATAAGCTATATTTTCTTCAACTGTATTTGGAAGATGCCTCCTGACTGAATAGTCAGTATTTCTTCATTTGTGTTTTAGTGCAGTAATCAAAACCATTTTGCCCCCCACATGTGAAAGAATGCCACATAATATAAACAGTTCTGTGTAATACATATGTATGTATTCTCAACATCCTTAATGTTTACTCACTTTTTTTAAGATAACCTCTATTTCAGTGGTTTTATATTAAACCTACAAAGACAGAGTTATTGGCCAATCCTTAATACAGTCAGTGAATTATATCTAGGCACAAAGTGATAAAGATTTTCATTCTGATCTCTGAATTTCCTTGTAGCTGTGGTTTGTCAGACCTTTAACAGTACCCCAGTGCCAGAGGCTGGAAGGCTGTGGTTTAATATGGACTAATGCACATGGCTCAGCTTTTACATTAGTATTATTTCTTTCAATGTGTTGTGGTGAAATTGTATTTTAAAACCAGGCAAACGATTGATGCTTTTATTGAATGGAGTAATTTATTAAAGAAATATTTTAGTCTGTTGACATTTCATCATCAAATAACAGTAAACATAATACACATTTCCCATAAGAGCATTCTTGAGCGCCAAACATTTACCCCTCACTTATTCTAAAATCATTGATGGGTGTCATGACCCAGCCATGTGCACGCCTAACCCAGAGAGCCAATTGTGTTCTGTCCAAAGCAGTGTGGGCAGCAGGGCCAGGGAGGGGATTCTGCCCCTCTGCTCTGCTGAGACCCCACCTGCAGGGCTACACCCAGCTCTGGGTGCCAGCACAGGAAGGACATGGACCTGCTGGAGTGACTCCAGAGGAGGGCCTTGAAGATGATCAGAGGGGTGGAGAAGCTCTCCTGTGAGGAAAAGCTGAGAGAATTGGGGGTGTTCAGCCTGGAAAAGATAAGGCTTCAGGGTGACCTAATTGTGGCCTTCCAGTACCTGAAAGGAGCCTACAAGAAAGATGGAGAGGGACTTTTTACAAGAGGATGGAACAACAGGACAAGAGAGAATGGTTTCAAACAGAGTAGGTTTACCTTAGGTATTAAAGGCTTCTTTGCTGTGAGGGTGCTGAGGCACTGGAACAGGTTGCCCAGTGAAGTTGTGGACCCCCTGCCTCTGAAAGTGTTCAAGGCCGGGTTGCATGGGGCTTGGAGCAGCCTGATCTAGTGAAAGGTGTCCCTGCCCGTGGCAGGGGAGTTGGAACTAGATGACTTTTGAGATCCCTTCCAACCTAGACCATTGAATGATTCCATGATTGTAATAACTACTCTGTGGGCCAGAAACAGAAAGATACATTTAAAGATGACCTTGTTAAAATAGAGTGGTAAGTCAGAAATATACTAAAACAAGTTTGGTCTCTACTTTGAAGTACTGTTCTTAAAATTGGCATTTAATTTTACAATTCATCAATTGTTTTTATTTTAGTAATGAAAAAGCTTTGAACTATCAAGCATGTCTTCCTGACAATCTCTTAAAATTATTTGTTAGAATCTAGTGAATATAAAAATGGTTAAAGTAAATAAAATTTAAAACTACATAGACTATTTAATTATAAGTTAGTCCAACATGAGACTTACTGATTTTTTCAGATTCATCTGGAAATCCTGAAATTAACAAAAGGTAAAGGGTTTTCAAAGCCATTTTAATGTTAAAGATATTTATTGTAAATTGAGAGATTCATATTTAAACTCACCTTTCTGATAGTACACTTAAATTGTTGAGTTTGTTTCTCTTAGTTTTTGGAAAAATCTTTAAAATGCATACTATTTCAGTAAGCTCTGGATACAGAATCAGGTACTGTAATTGCTTGCTCCTTACATAATTTGCCTTCAATCATTTATATTTCTGAAACTACATTAACATACATGTGCCATCATTTAGTATCTGTTGGATTATCATCAGCCTTTGTTGCAAGTTTGTTGGCAAGTGCCAGGTAATGCTGAGTGAGCATAATTGTTTAGCTCTGCTTTCTAACAGTGCATTTGGGACCTTTTTTTCAATTACTGTCCAGTTGTTTCACACCACACTTCTGTTTCACATATCTTTCTACATTTTTGTCTTTACAAAGAGAAAATCTACAGTGAGTATGTCATTTTCATCTCTTATGCCTCTTATTTTTTCATTATCCCAGAAACAGTGTAATGAAGAAGATTCTTTCTAGAAGCAATATATGAAAGTAGTTAGAGATGGTTCTTTCTTCACACTTTGAATCTGATATCTGACACTTTATAGCTCATCCTTACAATAATTTTTTGGTCTGTAAGTGACTGGTCAGATGGAATTGAGTGTACACTTCTTCAAGAATAGCTGCTCTTTTTTTTCTTCAGCTGATAGGTGACTGTAAAGAGAATTACCACTGTATCTCTGTAATTCAGTTTTAGACATGCTGAAGCATAAATTCACTCACTATACAAACACAAAGTTAAGAACAGTAATAAAGTGTGTGCATAAAATGGGGTTTTTGCTGTCACATTTGATTCTGTTGCTATTGCTTTGTGCAGTTTTACTGTTAAATTTAGTTCTATTTGTAAGCAAAAAATATTCAGCCCTACTCAGCTATTTTTACAGCAGGCAAGCTTTTTGAAGGTGGCAGGGATTGCATTACATTCCACCTATAATACTTTGCCAGGAAGTTGGTTTACCAACTCCATTGAGAATTTTGTGCCTTTACTTACCATTAGATTTGCTGTGTGCTTTATGAACTGCAGTATTCACAATGAGTCCACTTCTCCAGATGGGACAGACATAATGAGATGGTCACCTGGTCACAGGAACCTTTTGTGAGCTATGTACTTTACAACCAGAACCTTGAGAAGAATCTATAAATTAAATCTTTTTAAAAAGGAGAGGAATGGGGTGTATTAAGTGTGTGATTGGCATGAGTATTGCTTGAAGACAATCATTTTTTCCCCCTGAAAGCTAGGACAAGGAACTAGTAATGAAGCTGTTACAGATTTCTGAGGTTTGGTGGTGGTTTCATTTCTTTCAGCATACCTTTGATTGTTCTCTTTGCTTTAGGCTTGACGATTAGGCAGGAATAACCTGGATAACACTGAACCAGAGGAGCTTGAGGTAGTGATGTGATGTAAAAGCAAGAAATGAAATCAGAAAAGTTGCAAATACTTCTTCAATTTGAAAAGTTTGCCTGTCCTTATGTGTTTAACTTCCAAGTGTAGAGAACCTTTGCAATTTGAAGGTGTTAACTTGGATAAAAATCAGACAAGCCATTATTTATGAAAAGTAAATTCTTAAGCTATGTCTGGACAAATAAGCATGATTCAGAGTCATATTGTTAATTTCAAAATGAGATTTCTTTTAGTCTTGCAGTTTTTTAAACTCCTTCTTTTCCCGCATTCTGGATGACTTTCTGGGATTTTGTTTTATAAATATATGTTACATTATGCAGATATTTGTCTTTTTTCCTAAGGTGGGGAAAAGACTTTTGAGTCTGTTTAATTTTGTTAGTAGTGGTGATACCATTCCAAATTGCTTGAGAAAGCATTTTGTATTACTAGTTTTATGTACTGCATTCAGAAAAGTATAACATTTGTCACTGTGTCTAATCCGCAGCTGTGATAAACACTGTATCTTATGATCTATTTGTTAAACATATCAAGTGGAATTTTAAAATAATTTAAAGGTCCCACTGCTCTCACTGGAAGGTTTTTCTAGACCCCGTGCATTAGTCTCCCTGATATGTTGGTGGAGGACAATACCTTGTTCTCAGCCTTTACTCTCCTAGGCTGGAAAGACCAAACTTGTTTAGTCTTTCCTATGAACAATTGTTCTTTTCGTGGACAGTGCAGTAGCCTTGCTCCATATCTGGCTATTATGTGTCTTTCTTTAATGACCTGTCTGCAGTTTCCTGATGAGGACTAAGCAAGTCTTCAAGAAAATACAGTATTTCTAGATTTGTACTGAAAATCTCTCTCCCAAAGCTTCATATGATTATTTTGCCCTTTCTTTAGCTGCATTGCTTTGTATCCCTTTACTGATCAAATATTACATGGATTGATTACTTCTTCCTGTGGAAAAGCAATGGGAAATATAATTTCTTTATTGCAACCTTTATATCTCTGTATAGGTTTGAACCAAACTGTAGCAATATTTTGGGCATACTCCTGTTAAGGTGCAGGTCACGTACAAAAGTCAGATTTTTAAAAAAAACCCTGCAGTTTAAAAAAAGTGAGTAACTTAAGAAATTACTAAAAAACTTTCAGTTTAGGTTCTGAATCTTTACTATTTAAGACAAAAAATGTTGTTAGATTGGTCATGGCTTCCAGACAGTGATATCAAAAGTTTAAAACTTTTCCATTGCTGTCACATCTGCTTTTTTATTAGAATATTTTTCCTTTAGATTTATTAGATTTTTTTATTAAACCTGGGGAGGAATAACTCCGTGTACCAGTACAGGCTGAGGGCTGACCTGCTGGAAAGCAGCTCTCCAGAGAAGGATCTGGGGGTCCTGGGGACAGGAAGCTGGCCATGATCCTTATGGCCAAGAAGGCCAATGGGATCCTGAGCTGCACTAGAATGAGCACAGCCAGCAGGTGGAGGGAGGGGATCCTGCCCCTCTACTCAGCCCTGGTGAGCCTCACCTGGAGTGCTGTGTCCAGTTCTGGGCTCCTCAGGACAAGAGAGACAGGGAGCTACCGGAGCAGGTCCAGTGAAGGGTGACAAGAGAGCATCTCTTAGGAGAAAAGGGTGAGGGAGCTGGGCCTGTTCAACCTCAAGAAGAGATGGCTGAGAGTGGACCTCATCAGTGTCTGTCAGTGTCTGAAGGGAGAGTGTCAGAGGATGGATCCAGGCTCTTCTACCAGGTACCAAACAACAGGACAAGACTCAGTGGGCAGAAACTGAGTCACAGAAAGTTCCTCCTGAACATGAGGAAGAACTTCTTTAATGTGTGAGTGACTGAGCACTGGAACAGATAATCCAGAGAGGCCGTGGAGTCTCTCTCACTGGAGATATTCAAGAACTTCCTGGACACAATCCTGTACCATGTGCTCTTGGATGACCCTGCTTCAGCAGGGAGGTTGGACCAGATGACCCACTGTGGTCACTTCCAGCCTGACCCATTCTGTAATTCTGTGATTTTTTTTTTTTTAATTATGTATTTACACAGTAGTAATCTAAATGGGTTTATTTCGTTTTTTAAAAAGTTTGCAGGAAGGAATTAAAAAGGAATGCAGTTTGGGTTCCTCTAACACAAATCTTGCAACTCCTGCAATATATAAGTAAGGTATTCTGCAATTGCACAATTGTTCTTAAATGCCCATGGGGAAGAAGATCTATCAGGTTTTATTCACAGTTTTTTAAAGTCATAGGACAGACTTCTGTGCAAAGTAAACCAAAAGGGAAGCATTCAGATTATTTTACTCACAGTGATGGCATATTACTGCCTATATTACCTCACAGCATGTCACAAGACATCATTACATGCTACAGAGTTTTATTTCATTTATTCCAGAATCTCATCAAGGCACTTCAGTTTAAGTATATCAAAAATTAAAAAAATCACTCAGTACCACAAAGCTCTTTAAAGTCAGATTTCCATAAATTTGCACAGTACTAAACATTGGTGGTGTTAAGCAAATGAGAGCAAATAAGTACATTAAAGTGGAAACATTACTTAAGCAAAGAGAAGCTGTTCTATACCATTTCTATCATTTTCTTTGTGGTCTGAATTTTTTTAATTAAACAGTGGTTCAAAAGTGCCTGTAGGTAATCAAGAAATTATAAATTAATTTTTAATTCTTATTTTTGCTGGTTCAGCTGGAATTATAGTTCTGTTAATCTCCTGAATTTACCGTTTTTCTGCTGTTGCCATAGTGAAATCAGGTAGAACAGGCAAAGCTGTACTTCTTCTTCTCTTTGAACTTAACTAAAAATAATGCTTAATCTATTGGTATGGCTTTAGAAATAGCTTTTAAAAATGTTAATGTGGATTTAGCAACTGTGGAAACAGAGATATTCTGACCTCAAACTGGAAGTCCTATTTGCCCTCAGCAAAAATGCAATACCTGTGCAAGTTTTCCTTTAGCAGTTCATCCTAGTGCTTTAGGCCTAGGGAGGCTTGAGGGAAAAAATGCATAGAAACCTGCATCGATTTATACATCTTGATGTCATATACTTCTGAGAAGGGAGGGACTTTAGGGCAGCTGGTTTTTGTACCCAGGGCAGAATATACCACACTGTTTCAAGCGATAATCGTTTTGCATCACTTAGCCTGATGGAAAAGACTTTGTCACTGAGTAATTCTGCATGACGAAGACTTAGTACTGAAAAGCTCCAAATACCATTGAGAATTCATCTGATCCTTCAGGAGAATGGTGCCAGACTTACTGGGTGTATTTGTATTGGTATGTACTAATATGTAATATCTAGCTGAGGTACCCTAGTCTGCTGTGCACAAACCTACAAACTACAAAGTTGCCTCCAGTGTAGAAATACTGATTTGTCAAAAGGTGATACCTCAAAGATACAGAAAGAAATTTTGAAATCTTTGGCAAAAGTCGGTAGTTGATATGGGGAAATCCTAGAAGTTGAAGTAGTTGAAATTGCATAAGTGTTCGCTTAGTGTTAAGTGAGGTGGAGTTGTTCACTCTTCCCTCTTATTTATTGACTCTATTTTCCTCTTTTTGGTGTGTGTTTTTTGGGTTTGGTTGGGGGTTTTTTTATGCCTTCCAGTTAATAATGGTCTAGCTTAAACAGATGGGAAGACCCCCACCTCTTTTGCAAGAGTGCTATAAACTGAGGGGACTAACAAGAATCCATTTATTGTCTATATTGGTCTCCCATTACTCAGTTCAAGTTGAAGGTGTCTTCAACATATTCAGTAATCTGTACTGAGGCTGGAGCAGATGGAAACCTTATGTCAGCACCTCTCCTTAAGCTGCATTATGGCTGTTCCTGACAAGTGGATTTCTGTGAGAGACAGCTTTCTTGAGAGGTTCCTGTGGAATTCAGGAACTATTTTAAACTACTGTCCTTCCTTATGTTTTGAATGCATGGTGGTTTTTGATATTGCAATCACAAATATAAGGACGAGACTGGAAAATAAGCACACTAAAAAACAAAAAAAAACTTGCTATTTTTGGCTAACAAGAGAGAAGGAGAGACAGCTGGTCAGAACAGATACTAATCACTTAATTTACTTACTCTGAGCTTTTATGCAATGTAAGAACCAAAAAACAACAAAGTGGCTATGCTCAGGTGGAAGTTAGCCAAGTCTCAGAAAAGTTGGTAAAACTCATTATTCATGATGTTTCAAGCTGCTTACTCAATCTTTGAAGGGGAAAGTGGTGTTTATTTTTCTTCTTGTTGTTACTTTTATTTTCTGTTAGTTTTGCTTTTGTCTTAAAGAGAACAGAAATTGAACAGGATTAGCAGGTCAATAGGTCATCCTTTCTCTGTTTTGTTTAAAATGAAACTGCTAGTGCTGTCTTTGATGCCCTTTAGATGTCTGCCAAACAAAAAAAATGTTCATTTATCTAACAATCTAACAGTTACATGGCATGGCAAGGCAAGGCAAATGGAAAATGGAAAGGAAAAAGGGGAAGGGAAGGGAAGGGAAGGGGAGAAGGTTGAAAGAAAAAAAAAGGAATACAAGAATACATCATCCAGCCGTCTTCCACTGTTTTCAACATGTATTTTATGAAGGAAAATGTTAATACTATGTGATTTTATAGTGTTGCAGACTTCAGCCTCAGTTCTCATCAGGCATGGATTGTAATATGTCACTGGCTAACTCAACTAGTCTGCCATTGCTTTAAAACTTCACAAGTGATAGCATTTTCCCCCAATTCTTCCTCTCCCTCCTTCTGGGCTCAATTACATTGTGCATTTTTATGTCTTCCATTTGAGTATAATTCTGTATCTTGATGGTGAGCCCAGAAAAGTTCATTGCATAGTAAGCAAAGACAGCTGAAATGCAATTTGGTTTAGTATTGGTATATACTGAGAAGGGGTAAATAACTTGTAAATAAATCTAAATAGCATGAATATTTCAGAAGAAGCATGCAGTAGAGCTCTATGTGTAGATGTATAAATAGTTAAGAAGAGAGAAGGCAGAAAGGGGAAGTAGATTTCTTTGTGCATCCCTAGTTATGCACTTACTGCACCTAATAATGAATGTAACACTTACTACAGATTGCCTTGGTGGTCTCCTAGAGTCCCTGAAACTTTCCAGCTTACACCACATGAAAATATCTCTTCTGGGAGACTGGATATTTTGCAGGGGATACATAAGACTTGTGTATTTCAGGATGCACTCCTTTCTGAATAACAACTAGATCTCAAATTATTTTCAAATGTAAAGTGGGACAAGACCAAGTTTGGATTGAACAGATGCTGGATATATGAATCAACTGAGGGACAAACTGAGGAGCCTCAGGCATTAAAAATAAGTGTGTGCCAGGCACAATTAAAGTTTGCCAGTGGATTCCAAAGACAGTGAGAACATTCAGGGTTGGAGAAGATGTTTGCCCTCCTTCTGGGTGGGCATCAGGTGCCACAGTAATGGGCAGCAGACATATTACTTCCTTTTTTGTCTGTTCCCTGCTTAATACAGATAGGTGACTTATCTTTTGAGAGACAGTAAATTTAAGTATAGCATCATACATAAAATGCTTCTGCCTGTCAATTATGGGCAATAGTGTGTTTGGTAGTTAACTGCTAAGCAGCACTGTGTGGAGATACTCAGTGTGATTTACTATCTAGTCTTCTGATTCTCTTATCTGGGAAGTTGGAAGTTCAGATGAGCTGTCCTCCATTTGTTAATTCATCTGCTACATTGTTTGTTTTATTGCATATTTGTGTATAAGGATTTGAGGATACAGATGTCTAATCATTCATTCAAAATGTCTTGTGATAGCTTTAATGTTGACTCCAAGATTTATTCTCTGCAAATACTAAACACACAGGTATACATTGCCTCTATTTATCAATGTTTCTGCTATCAAAATTTGCTGAGCAACTTTTCTTTTTAGTTTGATTCTGTTTTACAATAATTATTAAACAAAAATTTAATGCTGTAAGAGCAATTCTGCGTCCTTGGTTAAATGCACTTTTGGCATATCCTGTCTTTCTGGTGAGCATTGACACCAGATAAACAGCTGCACAAAAAGAAAGGATTGCTGCAAACTATGAGGTACTCACAGATTATTCAGATATCATCTTGCACTGGCCTTAGGATGGCCTATTACTTTCAGCCCTAAAAATAAACAACTGTTAATCACCTAGTGGCAACATGAGTTGACCAGCACTTGTGGCTGCCTGGACTTCAATCTAACAGTACTCAAAGGCTTTTCTCATGTATTCTGTCACCCAGGATAAGAGGTAGTTTGCAGCCAAGCATTCCTTTGGGAAGGCTGCTGTGAGTTTAACAAAATGTTTGAAATAACCTCAGTAATTCCTCTCAACACTGATCCCCAGCTTCAAATGTGCAGAATCAAATAATAGTGGCTTTGCATCGACAGTCTCTGGAGAGCAAACTAATGGCATAATATTTTCTAAGGGAAACTGAGTACCTCAGTTTCCCTTAGAAAGTACCTCAAGAAGCAACATTCCTTGCCTGGATTTAATCAGAAAGTGATGATTTCAGCAACAATATGTGGAATAGTTCTGCAGTGCAAGCAACCATCTTTGTTTCCTGCTTATTTAAAGAGTACCTCCCTTCTTGCAATGTATTAGCTGGTAAATACAAGTAGCACAACTGGAAATAGAAGCAACATTGCTTTAGTAAATTAGTCCTCAAATTGCATGTTCTAGGATTGCTGTTTTGAACAGGAACACATTAATGGACTTGCAAAACAGTGGACAGTAAAACAATGTGCTAACCTTGAGTTATGCAAGACAAATATATGATGCCACACCTAATACAGAATAGAATATTAGACTTTGTTCACCAGAATGGAAATTTTGAATCTTCTGAAGAAGATGTAGAAAGCTTTTCTTGTATTGTGCCTTTCAGATCCTAGGGTTTTTTGGTTGAGCTTCTTTTGCTTAGTTATGTCCCTCATCCAGGGTGCCTGAAGTCACTTTGCCCTGTACTGAAATGGTTAACTAATGTAGAATCCTTGTATTTCCCAGAATATTGCATTTATTTCCAAGTTACCAAACAATATACCTGGAACACTATCTATTATCTCTTTTAGCCAAATATTGGCACTATCTCCCCAGACAGCCAGAATGCATTGTTTTCCAAGATGCATACCCAAGTGATCCCCCCTAGAGCCAGAGGAAGCCACCAGTGTGCACTCGCAGCCCAGAAGGCCAAGGACATTGTGGGTTGCATTAAAGGGTGGTGAGGCAGTGGAACAGGTTGCCGAGAGAGGTTGTGGATGGCCCATCCCTGGGCTTATTCAAGGTCAGGGTGGATGGGGCACTGAGCAACCTGATCTCAGTGATCTACAGCAGGGGGCTTGGAACGACATGATCTTTAAGGTCCCTTCCAACCCAAACCATTCTATGTTTCTCTGAAAAAATAGTGGCTGTGGCCACTATTTCCATGAAACAATCCATCAGTATGAGAGTTAAAAATCTCATTTCTAAAATGTTGATGTGAGTATCATGTTAATTTTCAGTACATCAGCCCAATCCTGCAGTGCAGGCATAGGGTCACCTTGTAGTGTGTCTTTAGAGCACAAAACCTTACTAATCTGATGTACAAAGAAGGCATCTACCTGATTTTTGAACATGCTGAGACTGAAAGAAAAACATGTACCTTAAGTACATACAACCACTTGAGAGCTGAGCATCTGGAATACTGCTAATAAATAAAAGGAAAAAAAGAGGATATTTTAGTAGATGTTAGGACATGAACCAACAGAAATTGAGAAATTCAAAGTTCACTCAAGGCTCTCTCCTCTTAATGACAAGTTGCCTTGAAGCCAGTATGTGTTTTCTTTCTCACTCACTGCATCAGTCTTCACTTAGAAAGCCTTGATCCTTGTAAATCACTGTAGCCTTAATGTTATTTAATCATAGTTTTTAAAAGTTAATTTCCATGAGAACTGTATTTAAAAAAAAAAAAAGCCTAACTTGTCATTGAGGATTATAAAAATCCTTTATTTGCCTGGAGAACAGTACTCAGATCTGAATGAAGAAGTGTAAGTGAAGAATGTGTTTCGACAGTTTGTTTATTAAAAATGTATTATGCAGCTAAAAGTTATATTGTATTTATAATATTTTAATGACAGTGACTTGCACAGTTTCTGGTGCAGTCTATTAATATGCATTTAAAACTGTGCTATGTGAAATTCTAAAATATTTTAAATGCCCCCTTACATCCACATAAATATTGCTTGATTTGTTTTTATTTTTCAAAATGCCGAGAGCAATTAAATCATATTATAAGCTTGATGAAATGCTGCTATTTGATTGAAGCTTTAACAGTCTCATTGCAGGAGTAAAAAGATAACTAGTGTAAAAAAAGTTCATTAAGATTTAATCACATCTGAGTGAGGTCTAACTGTAGAGAGAGAGGCCTTATATTAGTTTCCATCCACCTTTTTTCACCTGACAACTCCAACTTCCACATCAACTGCATATAATATCAGTTTCTTGCATTCATGGAAATGCCTGCCTTTCTCAGCCCAAAGAAATTCCCACTTTTGAGTCAAAACCTCCTGGTAAATGGGAGTCTCACAAAGTATTAGTAGGCTTTGATTTTTTTTTTCCTTGTCTTCAATAAAAATAAGACTTCCCCCAACTACTGTGGTAACATCAGAGCTTGAAGCAGATTAGGTTTTACTTGCTTAATTTTACCTTAAGGAGCCCGAACTGGAGTCCTATATCCTTCAGACATACTATGCTGCTAGCATCTGTGTGGGAGGCATGATGCAGTACCTGTTCATGCCATGGATAAGTTTCCTATTATCTTTACAAGTATGTGATCAGAACTTGTTAAACTTTCTTGAGCCACATTTGCAAGCAATTTCTTTTTTTCACTTGCTACTGTAGGAATTCAGTGTGAAGTAGCTTAAGGGGGTTGGGCACAAAAATATTGCAGCCTTAGGGACTACAGGTTAAGGATCAGATTATTAAAGCAAAAATTATCATTCAGTTCCTTGATTTGCTAAATACTGGATTTTTTTACTCCTTTCAACCAGAAGTTTGGTGAAGTCAAATAATAAGGTGCTGTTTGTGTCACTGGATCACAAAATTGTGTGGAGGATTGGAAAACTGGCAGGAATGATCAAACCCCACTGTTATCCTTAAATTGCATTCAGAGTTTTTTAAGATGTGCTGTCTTCATGCGCAAGTACCTTTATTTGATTTTAAGTCTCTGTGGAAATGAATGCTAGAAAAAAAACCTTGTTATAAACTATTCTGAATTGGGACTGCAGTAGCTGTTTAAGTGGAAAGTTTCTTGCTAATCGAAGTACATTTCTGAGCAGTGGCTCTTAAATGTTTGCCAAGATATATAATGCTGTGTCATCAGCAGTAGTAAACTGGTCTAGACATAAGGAAGTTGGCTGACTTATGCCAACTGACCTTATTTGAAAATGTGGTCTGTAGTTGTTGCCTACTATCCTAGCTCTGCCAATTTCTAAATTTCTTCTGCTGATACAAATGATACTTCTACAAGAACACTAAAATAAAGCTGTGTTCTTAAACAGTAAACTTATTATGTATTATTATAGGAGGAATTAATTATTTTATCTTCAAGGTTTATTAGTACTACAAGTAAAACCTATTTACTCTCAACTGTGATTCTGAAGAACAATGTTAAATTGACTTAGAATGTAATAATTTATTTGTCAACTTTTGTAATTCCCCTTTCCCAGAAAACAAGCAGTGCTGTGCAAATGGTAATGGTCTGGTTTGTCCATATTTAAAAAGAAAAGCAAGGAGACAAAGCCAGTTTTTTAGCTGGCATTGAAAAGTGAGGAACCAGAATGCAGTCCTTAAAAGACACATTCAGGTGTGACCTTCATCATTAAATCACCAACCAGGTAGACTGTTACGCTTTCGTAACATGAATATTTGGCCGAATCCATTTGATAAAATATTTTTAAATGCATGCCTATTAAAAATAATAATTCATATGCCAGCATTTTCTTATAAGAGTCTTTTGGAATTCAAACTATTTACATTGTGCTGAGATGCATATAGAACATGTATAACAAATAGACTAATAATAAATGAAGTGAACATTTATGTAAAAGCAATTCCAAGTTCTTTTACATTTCTGTTCAGTATCAAGCAGTATGTTGAAAGTGCATTTTTCATAAATGCATTTTTCATAAAACCACATGCAAGGCTTTGTGATGGTGAAAAAATCACCTCACAACAGCCACATGTCTAGGCAAATCCTTAGAAGCTGGTATGGACCTCACACAGACATTCCAGAAGAAAAGACAGTACTAGAAAGTAGTTTCTCTTGAAGTGAAGTAGAATATGTGTGAGCCTACTAGGCCACTTTGATAAATAAATAAAAGTCTTTTTTCTGTTCTAGCACAAAACTGGTTCAACTGGAGGGCAAGTTAAACCTAGATTCATATTTTACTTAGTTGTACCCCCTCCCCTCCTCACAC
>VWYO01009638.1:203742-227395 GCA_013400275.1 Rhadina sibilatrix | reverse complement strand
GATCCCTTAGTTTGTTGTTGTTACTGGGGTTTTTTTCTTAAGGCAAAACTATTTGGCTTTGGGTTATCTGAATTTTGCCTTCTGGCTTTTCAGTACATCTCTGTGAAATACCTTTCCAGGACAAAACTCAGTGTCCCAGGATTATCAGTGGTTAGGATCCCAGGATTAACCACTTTAGCTATGGTTTTCTTTTAGAATTTATCTGATTAAACCAACACAGAGTTCCTCTGAACAATATGAAATTAGTGCAAACCTGACTTACTTAGAGCAAATAGTATTGTCAGATGTAAATTTTATCTAAAGAACTTGAGACTGCAACTATATTTAACTATATATACCTAAACTATATTTTTCTGTCTCAAATGCTTCAGTTGGTTCTTTGAAAGACACCATGTGCTGCCTTTAGTACTTAGACTAAATTTAGTCATCTATATCAAGCCTAAATTAGGCTAAAGAAGTCCACAAGCTTTTGTAAAGCTGCTCTTCTCTTGCCATGCCTTGGGGTCAGAAGCCTGTGTGCCTCCCTTTGGCACTTCTGTTACTTGTACCCCAAGTGCAGCTGAGTTGGCTTTGGCTGCCTTGTAGTCAGTCACAACTTCAGAACTGGGCATTGACTAAACCAGGATTTATTTATATAATGGTAGCTACCTATTTATTGCTTGATTTTTAAGTAAACTGATGCAACCTGTGTTGACGATTTTCACTTACTATGTTTATTATGTTCTGAAGGAAGCTTTTCCCTGTATTTCCTGTTCATTCTATTTTTACTGCATGAAATCAACCAAACCTTGATTTCTTTTCAGCTTTAAAAAGAAACCCCTAATAAAAGTAATGTTTTAAAAGCAGTACTTTCATTGGAATAGCTAAATTTACAGTTTTGTGTAACTTTTGGACATGTTCCTTCACACCAAAGAACTAAAGATGGGGAGAAGAAATACAAGCATATTTTCTGGGATTTATACATTTTTTCTAAGCAAGAAGAAAATCGATAGGAGTCCAATAGTTTGTTACATTCTAAGGTTGATTTTCAATTTAAGCCTTAACTTTCTCCAGTGTGTCTTTCAAATGCAATAAGATAACTTGGCCTATCTTATATCTGTACAGTTTTAGAACCAATTGGTACATTCAAAGTTTTCCTATGCTCCTCAGAGCTACTGGATGCATCCCCTTTCCATAGCAGCACCAAGTATGCATTCTGTCATTTTAGTTCATTCTCCTGTGTAAATGACAGTCAGTCACTTAACTTGTCCAGTGTTACTGGTACAAGAAATCAATTTGTAGCTTTACTTTGTAATTCACAGCACTGACTTCCATTCCTCAGGGTGTCATATCTCCACTTGGGAAAGAGTCAAATTAAAAAGTATGGTTCTTACTTTTAGGTTACATTTCCCTATCTCATCCCCTTACACAAAAAGGTTAAGTGTCGTTTCAAATTAAGGCAGCAGTAATTAACCAGTGGCATTGTTTGTGGTTGGCCAACACTGGGCGTTAATGAGAGAGAAATTAACACTTAGCAGCAGGAGTTCCAGATAGTCAGTGGCAAATGCCTAATGTACCAACAAGTTAATTTTGGTTTTAAGTAGTGCACTTAAGTGCAGTAAACAAAAGTATGGCATGGTTTTTTTATGTGATCATACACATGAGTTTTATGATACAGAGCTATAATTGAACAAATGACACAATAGAATTGAAAAAATGTAACCTAGACAGCATAGGGCAAAGAGTTTTGCTGTAACACTGCAGTCAGAAGCAGGATTGATAGATGTTTTCATTGCAAAGATATACTTGCTCTTGCCATTAACAGTCTGCAGATGTTCTTGTGTATAGTTTTATTATCAAATTTGGTATTTCTGAACATAATTTTTTAAGCACTTCAAAAATTGTGCTTGAGCTGAGGTGATTTGCTCACAAGACATAAATTAGCCTTTTGAGGTGTCTCGAAATAGTAATTTTATTTAAAATTACAGTTTCAAAAAATAACTAAACAAATTACTTAAGCACAGTGCCACATGCATTTTATGGTGGATAAGGGATTCAGACTGCCACACAGCGAAATGAGCCCTTCAGAACTTGGGTGAGCAGCTGCTCATTAGCATCAGGATGTTACCTGGCACATGTGCTCGTAATGACTAACTTGCATACATTTCATACCTTCTGCCTTGCACAAAATAGCCCATTAGAAATGTAAGGTCTGCTCCCTATCTTATGGGGATTTTTGCTTTTAAAATAATTTTGGTTAGTACCTAAGTACATCCCCACCCAATTACCCATTTCTATATTTTGCTTGATGTGAGAACAGATAATGTAGTCTGTGAAATAACAAAAGTGGGGATCAGATTGCTGGTTCTCACCAGAGGCTGTGAGCATCAGTCCTTGGCCTCACTTGCCTTGGGCCTTCACTGCTGCTTGGGTCTCTGGTCTTGCAGGTACTGTGAGGTTCTGCATGTTTTGGCCCCACAGGAGCTTAAGCAAAGGACAATGGAAAGAAGTCCATAGAAGCTGAAGTTGTTGGCCAGACAGACAAATTTAGGAATAGGGTATAGGCAGCATTGTCCTTCATGTTGGCCACTTTTTAGTCTGTGCTGTGTTTATTGCCAGACGTGTTAGGATATGTTACCTAGTACAACCAGATGTGTCAGAGTTCTAACCTTCCAACTTTGGAGTATCACCTTTCAGTTGCAAAAAGTATATTTGCCAGTGTGGCCTCATCTATGCAGAGGGTAAATTTACTCTGCCACTGGGCTGTGGCCACTTGGAGGTTGAAGAGTAGTAGCCATAAACCAAAATGTTACAATGCTCTGCAGCCGTTTCGGGCAAAAGAGTGCCGCATCTAATTGAAACTGCAGGAGGAAGCCACAGGGGTTTCTTCTTCCTTTGATGCCTATTCCATTACACAAACACATCAAATAGAGTTTTCTCCGCATTGTTGGAAAGAAACCACCCTCAGTCTGGCACTACCCATGGCCTTGAGTGCTTGTATTGTCTGCTCAGTGGACATTTAGGTTACCCTGCCTCCCCCCCAGCGCATACTTATTATAATTAAACGTTAATAAAAATTGGCTACCATATTGGTTGAGTCCTGAGTACATCTCTGCATATAAACCATTACATGACATTCTACTGAACTTTTTCTTGTACAGACGGTACCTAACAGCTCATCCTGCACTGTTGGTTTTGGCAAGTTCACTACAGCATATAATAAATCAAGGAAAGAAAAAGCTTTTTGGCCTAATGTTGCACAGACTGCTGTAATGTTAGACTACAGAAAGCAGTTCTGTTTTTAGACATCCTTTTACTAACCCAACATTCATAATTTATGATTCCACTGTAAAATTCCTGCAACACTACACCAGAAGTAGTGCTGCCCTTTAATTAAGTGCTCTCAGTAGGAAAAACGTGAAACTGATGTGCAAAACATATCGCAGTACACAGTGATTGATAGTGATTACTTCTTTATGAACCCAGCCTGAAGGTCTGAACTTCCTGATGGGTAAAATAGTCCATGGGGCTACTTCCTGAGATTGCCTAGTGGGGATCAGTCAGAGTTAGCAATATCTGAGGAATTTCTGAGGCACATTTCAGAGCCATTACAACACAAACTTTCTGTTTCTTTTGAATTGTGCTTTATGTTAATAATTACCTGAACAATAGCTCATTGTAAAGATTATATTTTAAGGATTCATTATTATCTTCATGGTATTATAGTCTGAATTAAGTGGGACGTGTGTAAACCCGTGTGTTTTTAATGTCTGCACACACAAATCTAAAAGAGCAGGGTGCATGCCGAAAGAGTAACTTTGTGTATCAGTTACTGAATGTTATTTCGTATTTAATACATGGGTATTTTTAACTGACATGCAGAATATTCAAAAGAAAAAATTGAAACTCTGATGTGGATTCTGTGAGTCTCTAAATAGCATTTTCATTCGTGGAATCAGGTACTATTGACATCGATCAATTGCACATTCAAAACTTGAAAATTAAGTGGAGAAAATTAATGCTCCCTCCAATTTTGCAGTGGTGTTACCAGATTTGTGTTGGAATCACAGAGGTGGGAAACTGAAATTCCCCTAACGCAGTTACATAAGTTCATTTTTCTTTTTTGTTTGATAGATTTGGCCCTGGATTAGTCATCTACTGGTATGGATTTATTGAAGAGTTGGACTGCCATCGTGAACGTGGTATCCTGCTAAAAGACTGCTTCCCTACTGACATTGTGACTCTGCGACACAGCATGGCTCAGCGCTGATGTTGGGAGGAAGAGGTAAATCCGGAAGCAATTTTACTTTCCTGCAGTGTAAACTAATGGCAGCATCTGCCCTGAACTTCAGCTGAACTCCTGCTGCCCGCCCTTATGCTACTGCTGCTTTACACAAACATATCAAGAGTTTCTGTTTTGCTTCAGACCTCTGTTGTGATCAGCCAAAAAAGACAGACACAACCCACTCATTATCAGCAGTTCTGTCTCTGTCAAACAGCTAGTTTCGAGATACTCATAATCTTCCTTCCTTCCGGATGGCTTCTTCAAGCATTCTAAACAAAGACAAAAATGCAGAGGCTGAATGGTGGAGCTTTCAGTTCTTATCCCTGTTACAGAGTCACCTATAAAATTAAGTGGTTTTTATTAATTCACTATGTGCTAGCGATGTGACTGAAACACCTACAGTGATGTGGAGATTTGGTGAGGACTGTTGTTTTCGGGCTTAGAACAATATAATGCAAAGCTGGTAAAGCCCAAGTGGTAAGAGAGGATAATGGCTGTTACAGTAACTAGCCAGATTTTGAGATAATAATTGGTGTATGTGTTTTGTCACTGTCTGATTGTTAACATCAACAATGGAATCCCAAGTTAACAGTTAAAAAACAGGGGATTTTGAGGGAGGGTGAAAGCGAAGAATATGGGGTTTATTTTATGTATGTAAGCCTGTGAAGTTTGGGAGTAGCATGAGGGAGGTTTGCAGGTATTTTAATGACTCAAAAATAACTCATGTTTTGTCTTTTTCTCTCCCTCACCCCCAGGGAATCTATACCTAGGAATTTTTCTCTTACTAAGGAAGGAATGTCTTTACCCTTATAGGTACTGCAGCAAATTTCTGGCACGCTGAAGTTCAAAAGAACAACGTGCAGGAGCTTTCTATGTGAGTCATTTCTGAAGGAGTTTACCATCCTGGTATTCAAGAAGGGGAATTAGAAAAAAAGATAAAACAGTGCTTCATACTGGATCAGTTCCACAAGACAAATAAAGCACACAAATGGACAGAAGTTTCCTGCGTACTTGTTTTCTTGTAAGAGCCTTGTTTTTCTCGTTAGAACTGCCGAGATCAGAAGTTCATTGAGGTGGGTGTTAGCCCTTCTTGAAGTTTTGAGTTCAGTCTCTTCTTTTTCCATCCACATCACCACTCAGAGGGGCAAGATTGAGTCTCAAGTTTATGCTCTCAGAAGTTTATAAGTGACATTGGCTTATAGGGCTTGACACATTTCAGTACTCCTTTCTTTGCTAACTATTGCTCAGGAAAGGACAAAATATTTTAAAACATCAGAAAGAGATTTGCATGTATACTCATCAAGTTCAGATTTTCTGAGAAGAAGAGGTATGCATTGTGTTGTAGAAATAAAGGTCTGATAACAGGCTCCCTAAAGCACAAGTTGATGATCTTTTCCAGAAAGAAAAGGTCTCTAAAACATTATAGTGCATATTCGTCAACTTTTTTTAGTTGAAGTGATACTTCGTGCGCCTGTATGTTTTCAAAAATCATGTACAGACTTTTTGCAGTCTTGCCTTGAGTGGAAAGGATATTAAAACTCCTATTCAGGAGTTTATTTTTAAAAAATATTCAAACACCTGTAACTCATTTGCATTCAACTATTTAAGGTATTGAGCTGAGCTTATTTTACCTGGCCAGCTGTAAGGATCTGCCGGTAAAGATACCCAGAAGCAATCTGTGAATGTACCTGCCTAATGCTACACACAAGCTACATTTAGGGTGTTACTCCCCCTGGGACTTTTAACTATGGTTTAGGTTAGTGGAATGTGTAAAATCAAGAAGAGAATAAAAAAGAGGAAATAACTGAACATTATCATAGTAGAAAATTCAGAAGTAATGGTTGTCTGAGTGAAATGGGTTTTAAAGGCAGACAGAATTTGTTTTAGCTACTGCATATGCTTTCTGTTGTATGAAATCATTTAAATCAGCTTTTTCATGATACACTAATGCTGCTTTTTCTTTTTGAATTAATTAAATTTATCTGCACAGATGTTGAAAATTCTGCTAACCTTCATCAAAGCTTTGCTTTATTTGTTTTTACATTAAACAAATTTATGTGGAGACACACAGATAAATCAGTTTAGCCTTATATTTGTTTATTTATTCCTCTACCTAATGCTGTGACATAACAGGTTGGAAAGCAGTACAGCTGTCTTTAATCAGAGCTTTGTACTCATCTTCATATATTCCCCACTTAAAGAATCTGTATTAGAATGAGGATGAAATTAGCCACAAAAGTCTATATACTGGTACCAATTTCATTGCATGCTATCAAAAAAGCTTTGCCACTACAAAAACTATTCTGTGTCACTACTTTAAATGCTGAAAGCAAAACATAAAAAAAATTGGGACAGTTTTGTTATTAATACTTGTGTATTGCAAAATAACCCCTCATTTGGCTATTTTCTCTGTTTATCAGATATAAACATAAACGTGAATATTAAAGAGGAGGCACACAAACTGCATTTTGTGCCTTTTTTCTTGGTTTGGTTTTCTTAAACAATGTTGTGGCCATTAGAACCTTAACATTAAAACCAAATTCAGTTTTATGGAGTATTCTGTAGTGTGCTAATGAATTATGCCAAGCCAGAAAACAGAAGTGAACATAAAACTGAATGATGTTCTTACTGGCATATATAGACTTGCAAGCATCTGCTCTTACAACCACTGTTATAAGGCCTGTTCTGAGCCTTAGGAACTGATGGAATTATATTGAGCAGGGAAGCAAAACTTCCTTGAAAAGGAGGAACAGCACAATGGTGGGTCACACACTCTAGTATAGGAAGAAAATGGAGGTTTTACCATTCCTATATTCTGGGGACACATTATTAGTATGAGTTTAATAATCTTGTCCTAAAGACAGCTCAGAGCAGAAAAATTTTTGTCTAAAGCTGAAGAAAAGGGACCAAATGTCTTATTGTGCTTATCTCATTACGTTAATAGTACTGGTAGTTCATGAATAGTTTTTGTCCTGTTCTGTTATATTCACTTATTCAAAAAGTCATTCTTCCCTGGTATTGGCTTTTGGATTTCTCCACCATTTAAACTACTACAAAAGACTATCAATGCCTCTTTCTTTTTTCTGATCCTCCCCTTTTAATTTTCCATCTTATTTTACCCATTTCACTTTTATTTATTCAATATTTATTCTTCCATTTGCTCATATGTCCTGTTTGAAAAGTTTTTTATCATGTTTCTACTGCCTGCTTCTGTTTCTGTTACTACATCTGAAGAGTGCTGTTTCCATTTCTGTATACATTTGAACTGACCAACTGTCTAAAGCAATTTTGCTCTTACTCTAATTTAAATAGCAGCTCTAGATTCCAGGGAGACCATCCTCAAATTTCCACATGGCTTTGTAGTGGGGAGCGATTGTGATGCTCTTCATACTCCTGGTATGAAATATAGGTCATTTCTGCAGGCTGGGAGTAGTCACCAAACAGAGCACACAGTGCAGAATAATCACTCACTTCTCAGTTGAGAGTACAGTTGTACAAAGGACTAAGTTAATGTCTCTGTGCTACTAGAAAATAGGCAAAGGAAATATTAGGAGTTCAGCTGCTGTTAAAGCATCTCTTTCATTAAGAAGCCTTGCTTTCTGTGAGTTCATGCCTTGTTTGTGCAGTACCTCTGCAAGGAGATCTGTTGAAGTTAAAGGTTTAGCTTTCCTCCTGTGCCAAACGCTACTTGGTTCAGAGTGTAAAAAGATGGCTTACTCCCCATTTCCACATCACAGTCCATCTGACAAGAGCTTGTACATCCTACAGCGTTACTTACCAGAGTTGATAACAACTCCTCAAGGGTCAACAAAAAGTACACAGAATTTAACTTGATTCTTGGTGTTGCTTCGTCAGATATAGTCTTACAATAGAAAGCTTCTTCTAAAGGGATCTTCTACTGTTAGATGGTGAATACTGAGCCAGGGTAACAGTTGTTAGAAACATGGGTCTGTTATTTTAAGGATGAGATAAATTACATTAGAACAAATGCTGCTCAAGTATTGATTTAATATTACAAAATAAAATGGGAGGCTGCCTGCAAAAACAACAATAAAAAATTCCTCCTATCATGTTATTCTAAGTCACAAAGGGCCATTTGTTGTGGATTTGCAGGTTAATCAGAAATAACCTTTTTATTACATTGACAAAAGAAGAAACCTCAAGGGCTTGCTCTTTACAGTGGTGTGATAGGAACCTAAAGTGTGCCTGTTGAAAAATGAACTAGCTAACAATGGGAGCTTGGCAGCAACTTCACCATTTATAGAGAAACCGTCTATCTAGTATGATCTGTATAAAATAGACCTCGCTTAGGTTAGGGAAAGGTCACAAGTTACACAAAGTTTGGATAGTCTAAATGCGTTACTCAAAACCGACTCTCCTGTGTACAGTAAATATTAATTGAACCTGTATTATTAAAAACATGCCAGGATTCAAAAGATTAAATAAGGAAGATGTAATTATGAGCTACATAATAAACAGAGCAGCTTTAGTTCCCCTTGTATTTTTTACTTTCCTGCTATTGTTTCATATATGGCTGTTATACAAAGAGCAGCTGAGGTCAGCTACTATAAATTATGGGTTTCGTACAATAGTAATCTACCAAAATTATTCCAGAATTGGATCAAAGAGCTTCAAAAGACTTTTCAAAAACTTTTCCACATAATAAAAAGACTCTATTTTGATGCCCTGTTTTTACGAGGATTTCTTGGTTTAGAGTTGCATCTTAGAGTATTCAGCTGCTTGCATTGATATGATGATATTTGAACACACAGGATTTGCATAATTTGTTTGAAGCCTTAAATAAGCATTAAGTGTTAATATCAAGAAAACTCTTTAAATACATTACCTGCTGCATTTTTCAGGCTAAGTTTTTAAGTTGATCTAAGTTAAAACACTTCTGTTTGTGTGTTTAAGGAAGCCAGCAAGATTTCAAGTGAAATTTGGTATTTCTTCCGTTTACAAACATACAAATCATATTTGCAATGATAGCAGTTATTAAAAATTATAACTGTAGCTCTCAGCTGGCATCGTGTCCCTGCATAATATGCCAGCCTGCCCTCGCTTCTGGCCAGGCTTTCACCTAATGTGAACAATCACATGTCATCTGCTCAGATCCATAGATGTGGCACTGTGATGTCAACGCAAAATGAAATGTCAATGCGAGCGTATGGAGACGAAGTAACAGTATTGAAACCATGTCAGTGCATATCTACAGAGACCACGTTACTCTGTCAGTGTGATTTTAGGAAGATCACTTTGAAATGTTTAAATGAAATGAAACTAAGCCAATTAGGTAATAACAATTGAGGTTCAGGGATTAATTGAGGGCCTAAGGTGAAGCCAGTGGCCATTAACCCCAACTAGTTATTAATTTTAGAGAAAGAGAGAAATATCCTTGGCTAAGGTTATTGTCATTATTATTAGAGAGTTGGGGGGGTGTTATTCCCTGTATTGTGTAAATACCTTTTGCTGTTGCTTTTAATAGTGATACACAGAGTGTAGTACTAAAAGGCACCTAAAGGCATATATATTAGTGCAAAGTAAAGGTGTTTTAGAAAGTGAATCTACCCAATAGCAGACAACCACTTCTTTTTTATACAGACATTTAACAGATTTATATTGATGTCCAGCTGTCTGTAAACAGACAGATTTACTATAATGTATTTACCTCTGAGGACTTGTCAAAGGAAAATACTCATTTACACAGCAACAACTATTTGCATGGCCCAAGTATTCACTGTTAACTTAAAGCATATGTGTAAATTGGTCAAACGACAATATTAAATAATTATTTTTGAAAACACCTAAACAAGCACCAAGTCAAGGTTATAAACTATGCAAATTCAGGATTCCAGAGTATATAATTGTAGCATTAGGACACAAATGTGTAATATATTATTCTTTTATAATGTCAATGAGATTCTTGCAAAGAGCTATGACTCTGTGGTTCAGCAGGCTATACAAAATATGAAATCTATCCAGGTCTCTGCGCTAAGGAGAGAAGGCAGGACACTAAATCAAAGGAATGCAATCGTTTTCTTTTAAAATATTTATCTGAATTTGTGTGTAATTTTATATGATGATAATACAAACCAAATGATATATTTTATATGATGATAATACAAATACAAACCAAATATACACAAACGTTATTTTTGCTATTAATAAATACCAACTACCCTTTCTTTTACAGAAGTCCGTAGTAGATATTTGGTCAGTATAGGTGTGTTGGTGGAGGTCTTCGGGAAAGGGCAGTAAATAAACATTTTTTTTCCTGTTGTAGAAGATGGTATCCTATGTTTAAGTGTTGGTGAGAGCAATGAGATGTTTTTGCAAGTTAAGTGACAGTGATGTTGAGAGAGCATGGCATGGGAGAGGGGATGAGCTACACCTGGAGGAGTCCAGGCCCAGCCCTCCTGAGAGCCAGCAGCTTTTAGAACTTGACCTGGGCATACTGGGGCTTCTGTCTCCAATGTGAAGTTGCACAGTTGTGGTCTTGCCTCCCAAAGTGCCTCAGGGGTGCTGAGAAAATTTCTGAAAGCTCTTTGAAACTCCTAGTAGAAGAGTACTGTGAAAATGCAAGCTTTATTACCAGAAAACATCTTCCATTACAAATGGAGATATTGGATTAAATTTTTTCTTTTTAATTTTCTTTTGGTTTTCCATAGCGAGAATTCATGCCACACTCTGTTTTGTATTCTGCCTCAGCATGATAGCTTTATAATGAGTGGGAAAACATAAAAATTAGTTTGATCGGTTTATTTCCATAAACACTTTAAGCAGCCTTATATTAATGTGTTTGGCACTGCATTACATACAAATGATAAAATACACTTAGAAAAAGTAGTCTGGCTACATATCATAAAAAAAACAGTAGGCACAGTTGAGACTCAAGACATACAGTTTCATCCTTCCTCTGAGGCACAACTGTCTATACAGATCAGCTTAAATGTCTGTCTAATCTAGTCTTAAAAAACTGCAATGATGGAGATGCTTAGAAAGATTATGGGAATCCATTCCCCTGCCCGTCTTTATTTAGTTAGAAAAATTTTTCCAATCTTACAGAAATCATTTTTTTGCTGTAATAAGCATGGTACATCTCACCCAATTATAAATGCATATGGAGAGTAAATCTGGTATCTGCTTTCTTTTTCTGATCTTTTCTGTATTTGAACATTGTTTGCTCAACAAAACACCACAAACTCTTCCAGCATTTTTTCAAAGTTTTTAACATTACAATTATATTTGTTACTCTACACGTCTTATATTTTAGAAACCCATTATGTACAAGATTTCAGCAAGTATTTTCCTTCCGTGACAAGTTGGTGTCTTATAAAGGCTGGGCCTTTTATAATGCCCACATCCAGATTCATAACAAATCCATCATTTTTAATGCTATTATTCTTTTCCTTCTTGCACATATTCCTTGCTAGTGTATTTTTAGTTTTAGCTTGCTGACTTCAAACTACTTCTGTGTTCTGTTTAGTTTGAATTTTAATCTCACCCTTTGGAAATAAATTATTGATTTGATTCATAAAGTTTTGAATGTGTAATCTGAAGTCATCAGTAAAATATAGACTAATGAGATATATCTATCATAGGATATGCTCTTAAAACTTCTAACCAGTCTTCGTAGTCAGAAGATGTGTGGCTTATTGCTCAGTTTGTGAAATAAAAGTTTACTTAAAATAAGTTGTAGGAAAGAGTCTGCTAAATGGAGCATGCAGAAGCAACAGCTACTTTTGTTTAGGTGTACATTTGCCATGAAGGTCCAAATTCTCAGTTCTCAAATTGGCTTGATCATCTTAAAAGATTCTGTTACTACCAGTCCAGTTACTCAGCTGTACTGACGAGCTCATACTGGCTTGCCAAAAAGTTGGAGGCTCCAGTTGACAGCTGTTTTCCTGTGCTTTCCTTTCATCCCAGCTTTTCTGTAAGGCTTGCTGAACGCAGAGGAGAGGTTAAGAGTTATTTGTGCTCCAGCAGCCTGCAGACCCTGGAAGCTCAGCAGCATTTTCTGGCATGACAGGGAGATATGTTGTAAGAAAGCAAGATAGTAAATGTCATAGATTTGTCTTCCATTTGCCTAATCCATGCTGTATTTGTCTTGAAACAAGCCTATCCATTTATGCTTTGCATAACTTTTTTGTGCTCCTTGACCAGAGACAGATAACTTACTCATAGCTGATACTAACTAAAGACATAGAAGAAAAGTATATATTTGGGAGACAATGGGGTATTTTAATTACACCGCAGATGAGGTGCCCATTAGCTGAAAAAGTAACGCTGAAGAGTGTACTTAGAGGGAAAATATGGTATCCCTTGTTAGAGGGTGTAATTTTCAGTTTCCTTGTTCCCATTTTACAAACTGCAGACCTTTCTCCTTTCTTCAGTTACTCAGGCATAAGAACTTAATACAAAGTGGTCAGTTTGTCAGAGCTCTGCCATGAGGACTCAGAAGCAAATTCTGTTGGATTTTTCTCATGCTTACCCATCTCTGCCCCAGGTATGCCTGGGGGGAGCTATGAGTCTTCTGATGTTTTTTTTTCTTATCCTACCCAACATCACTCCATTGCTAGACTAGATCAGAGTCAGTCATCTACTGGCATCTCTGTTCAGCAGCATCATGCTTATGGCAGAGCGTTTACTCTTTTATTCTTCCACAGGGACTGGATTTTATTCAGCCTTTTTGGTCTTCTGCTTCTTCTTGGCGTGTTAACAAGCTGGGTTTTCCAACATATGGAAGGTGTTAAGGTTTCATTTCTACTTTCTGGGACAACCCTTTAAAAGTTACAGTGACTTTTGCTAATACTGATGCAATGTCCATTTTGAGCTGCATGTGCTATGGCACAAGGTTGGCAAGAGCCAGTAGAGTGAGTAGAAAATTAGTTCAGAATTGCTTTACATTTCTCACTAATGAAACTGCTTCACACTCACCCTATAAGCTTTTTTTCTCAATTTCATTTGTGTGTTAATAACAAACACTTTGGTTCTAATTCCATTTTCCTTTAAAAATTGTGCTGTACTAGCCTTCTTGTTACCTTTTCCACATTTTTCCTTCCTACACGGCTTGTGTCTGTCTGTTTCTTCTTCCAAAACCGCTTGCTCCGTGTGCTAAGCCTGACTGAAGTTTTTAGTGTCTGCTTCTGAAGAGAGGCAACCTGAAACCCCTGAAGGACAACAGGGGGAAAGTTGTCACCAGAGACTTAGGTGACAGCTAAGTCTTTGCCCAGTCCTGCTTTGGAAGATACTCTCAGGATGCCCCACCTTGCTGGGTCAGTACACAAGTGCCTTTTGTCTACAGAAAGTATCTTCTGCTAAATTGTTTTCAATAAAAGGCGTATTTAAGCAAAAGCCAGTGTGTTCTCTTCTGGTTGTTTCTATGAAACTCACTTTTTGCTAGTTTCCAGTTTTAGTAATGTGGTTTTCTATTTTTCTTACCTTTATGCAGTTTTCACCATTTTCTCTCATCTGATTCAATTGGCTAAATCTCCCCTATTCCCTTCCCATGTGTTTTTAATCTAGGATTTAGAAAAATAGTATTCTTAGGGGCATAGTAGCCACCATGTTTACAACAGTGAGACATCAAAACTCTCATGCACACAAGTTGTGTCTTTAAATGTTAGCTAGTGAAATGCATTACTGTGCTTCCCACTGATCCATTAACAATGTGAGAACACAACTTCCTCTGTCTATTTAGCCCTTGGATGGCAAGCCCATAAGTGATGGCTTCCTGGTTTTATAAATACTAAAAGCTAAACAGCAAAGCATTTTCTGATTTCTTGGCCTCCATTTCCTTCAAAGATACCAAAAAGTGTTTTCCTGAATTCTTTGGCAAGGTGTATTCAACATGAATCAGGAGCAAAGAAAAACAAAAGAAAGGACCTAGCATAACGATGAAATCCCAGGTTTGAATTCAAGCCTTGACAGTCCTGTGACAGAAGAACCAAACTGTATCTCTGTTTTGATCAATAGAGCATTTTATTATCTAGCTCTACAGAACTGAATCAGCAATAGGATTAGTCTTGACTTGGCTTAAGGTCTAAAAGCAGTTTTACAACATGTTTGCATTGTCTGCAGATGTACTCTTGATTTCTCACTGTCTCTCTCTTCGTCGCTGCAGTGCTTTCTCTCAGCTCCACAGGTCCAGATTGAGAGGCAGCTTGTGAGACTGGTGTGCTTTGCTAAATGCATTCATTTGCCAATGTGCTAAAAATGAAGATATTTTTATATTATTGTTTCATTGTCTGGTTTGTTTAATCTTTCCACATTGTTCTCACTTTGGAAAGTTCCATTAATTCACACGACTGGAATAGTACCTCAGTGAAAAACATCTTCAACTCAGTTTATCTCCTCAACTTGTGGAGCCAGGCCTCCTTCTGTGCTGTAAATTATCATTCCTTCAGTGACTTAAGAAATATTTTCTGATCTACAATTATTAAGGCTCTGGTGGTGTAATATAAAAACCAGTGCTTGAAGAAGGAAGAGAGAGCCAATAGATATCTCAGCTTTGTATATGGCCTCTGCCAAAAATATTGAGATATAGATATGACAAAAATATTGGCAAATTTTAGATGTGTCTGAGTGGCACAAAGTATGCTGATGGCAGGTGAGCACACTGAGGGTACACGGGTTTGTCAAGAAATAAGAGGTATTTTTGAGCTGATAAAACTACCTCTGTGTGCCATTGTTCATTTAATGAAAAGAAGCATACTACTGCCTGGATCCAGTGACAAAAATTTTAAGTGTATTACCAAATAGTGCACAAACAAACAAAAAACCCACAATGGACAGTAACTCAGCTTCTGAGTTCCATGTATGTCTGTGCTTCTATACTACAGCATTTTGCTCTTTGTTTAAAATTTGTTTGGGTTTTTTTTTAAATTGGTTTTGTTTCCCACATAGTGTTCAAAGGCAACCTCATGCTGCACAAACTAAAATATTTAGTGTGGTTTTGTTCTTGTGAACTCTGACTAAAGGCAAAGTGAGGTTGCTATATACTGATTATGAAGAGGATTTTACAAATAAGTCGACACACACTTTTGTATTTTTGGTTGCCCCATGCAACTCAGTGCTGCTAGCAGCAGGAATTAGCAACTTCAATGTTTTAGGCTTATCTGAGTTCTGGAAAGTCTTACATGTATCTCTTAGAAGTAATTTAGCCTTACCACTGATGTTCAGGGGAGGATATTGATTTAGAAAGACAGGGACTACAGTTTCTAAGCACTACTTGACAATCCATATAGTACAGCCTACAAGAGACACTTTTTGCCGTATCTTCCAAGAGATTAATTAAGAAATCATGAGTGGGATTTCGCTAGTGCAATCAGCAGCAACTTAACTCCTTGCCTCTAGGCATCACTTGCCAGTTATTTCAGAGGAATCTAACTTAAGTCAGTTTCCAAATGCTCTTGAAAATCCCTATTCAGCTTCATTCAATTTGAAATGAAATGCAGCTGTATTTTTATTTACTTATATCATGGACACAGACAGTTACATGGATGCTTTCAATCAAGGAGAAGCAACTCAGCTGTATATCTGATTTTTTCCAGTATAAAGCTGATATTTTTTTTTTAATCCAAACTGTTGTTTAGCAGGAGATATAATAGATAGTAAGACAGAATCCCAATGGGATGTTTACTGTTAGCAGAGCATTTGGAGTCGTTCCCAACAGAAAGAGCTTTAGTCAGTGTTGCATATTGGAACATAAAACAGGTTTTACCAACTCTGCAAAGCTACAAAGTCCAAAGTATGAAATGCTGCTGAGCTGAGACAAGCGCCAAGCAGATGCAGCAACCTTGTGTTGCGTGGCTTAACTGTTCTGAGCAAAGACATTATAAATCCTTATTTAGGGGCCCCAGCTCCCCATGTCATTCAATAAAGGAGCTACCACCTGAGCAGGTGCATTTTAAACCACCTCCTGTCTGAAAAGCCACCTGAAGGTCAACACACTGACTCCAGCAGGAACAAGCTGGGGAGAGCTATTTGCAAATTCTTTTTTCCCCCTGGAACAGGAGTCTTTGTAAGGGACAAAATGGTGTTCCTACCTACTTACAATCCAAAGTCTTAAATGTTAGTGCCTACAAATGCTTTCACAATTAGGAGATGTAGAGAATTCCTCCAAAGGTGCAGAAGACACAGAGCCCTCTCTCAGTATGCTTTTGTGGAAAGGTAAGTGGTTACAGCACCTTCTTGGGATCAGAAAGACACAAGTGGGAGTCCAAACCTGTAGGCACAGTCAACAGTCCACTGTGATCTGTCAGAGTCATTCTGATGCAGGAAAAACTCACATTTTGTGGGAATAAGAATGCTGGGAACAACATCACAGTGCTATTTTGGACATCTTCAGTCAGTCTAAATCTATCCTTCATAGAAAGGAGAAAACTAAATACATATTAATTCACTTATCAAAATGCAATTGTATATGAGAGGGACCACAAGGGCTCTTTCTCTTCCCATATGTGTTCTATAAAGAAAAAAGTTGCTATCACTGCACTTCAAGTAGAGATTGATTGACTCACCATATGTAGGTTTGCTTTTAGATTAACATGCAGTTGAATCCCAGCAGGGAAGTTGCACTAACTTCTGGATCCTAGCCAGGAAAAAAAGACAGAATAAGGTGACAAGGTGATGGTGGTACAACCAAGGTGCTCCAGGGCATGGGGAGCAGCAGAACTTCAGGCTTGTGGGGAGTTCTAGGGTCAAAATCTGAGGTCTTGGTTTGTGCTGGGAAATGATATGCTGGCACTAGGATTTGCAGGAATGGTGTTCCAAGTTTAGGCATCTGAATTTATTCATTTTAGATCTCACCTTCAAGATGAGAATAGCAGAAACCCAAGATAAAAGCTAATAAAACAGGACAAATAAGACTGATTTCTTATCTCTCTAGCAATGTAGAGAAACATTTCTTGCATACTCAGCTACTTAATGTTTCTGATCAAACATGTTTCTGTAACCACTTTATATTTTACAATATAAAAATCAAGTAGAAAGACTCAATAGAGAGTTTAAGGGATCTAATAATCTCTCTAACTCCCAGCAGGACACTCATTTTCTATAGTCTTCTTCAATGGCACAGCCCAGCTAAACAGGTTTATAAACCTCTGAAGGTGCTTAGCACAGAAGAAGCATGAAAAAAGTATGAGAAAAAGATAAGAAATAGCCTTAACACCAGTATTGAAACACCAGTAAACCAACCAGCCCTGGTTTATCACCAGAGCTCCTTACAGGAGCAGACCTTGCTGCTTTAACACAGACATTAAGATCAGAGTGGATCCTCTGTGGCGTTTTCTGAGTGCACCAGAAGGCTGAACAGAAGAACCCAACTGAGACGCAAACAAGTCTTGTATGGTATAACAGAATTAGCAAGAAGACAATATTCACTGTGTAAGGAAGAAAAACAAAACAAACAACACTATAAGCTTGAAAACATTCGCCTCACTCTTCTGTGGTTTGAGAAGTGAAGTCTAGCATGGCAAAACAAAAATCAGACCTGCTTTTAATCTGTGAACAGCTCTCTTGATGAAATCTGTCAAGTTTCTGGCTTCGGTTTTTTCCTTGAGAAAAGAGCAAAAATGTTATTTTTCTTAAAGAATTTCCAAATGGTTTATCTTTATTAATGTTTCTATATGATATAGTTTATCACTGCAGGCAAATCTGTCTCATTCATTAATTCTTCCATTGTCAAAACAGCATAACCAATAGTTTATAACATCGTAAATCTTGGACATCAATCATAATATAGGGATTTCCCGTTATGTATAGGATTGTCTCTTCTGATGTGTTTGAAAGGCTGGTCAGGACTGTTCCTACAAGCAGTATAATATTCTGTATTGAAGCACTAAGCCTATTAATGGCATTTGAATTTTTGAGTTGCTTTTGTTGCTGATTGTGGTTTTCCAGATGGTAAGAAATTAATCACTTTGTTTAAATATCTTTTAATGCTCTTTCTGCAAGTCTCCTATTTGATGCAAGATTTGGCAAGTCCTCTGAAGTCTGGGTTCCTGAAGATACAGTCTTCTGTCCAACAAGCCTATTCCAACCTACTAAATTGCAGATAAGAAACAGAAAATCACTTGAAGGGGCAAGTGAAAAAAAGGAATAACAGAAGTGATTCATAGTTTAATTCCATTTAATAATGCTAAGCAAAATGAAGCCTCACTACCTCAGTCTTCAAAAGATCCAGTTCAGTAAGTATGGTCACTTCAGATCTCTTTAGATGTATTCATCAGCTGTCATTCTTCCTTTAAGCAGAACACACCGAAAAAGATTGAGTGCTGCCACACCTGTAACACACATTTAAAAGATCATTGCTTTTTCTTTGAGTTAACTTGAAGAAAGAGCAGAAAACCAAAACTAGTGCCAGAGTGCTTCATGTGGCTTTTTTCTTTCTTGATTTTTGTGCTATTAATTCTGTCATCTTTGAACTTGACTGGAGAAGGTGAAGAGGAAGCCACTTAAGTCATTGTTGCATCTGAGCATATTGTTTAAAGGCTCTAAAAATGTGTGGATCCCATTTGTTTCCTTACACAGCTATATGCAGGTCCAACACCACAAAAGCCAGTGCAGCTACAGAGCAGGGCACAAGAATGGGAGAAATGGGAAAAGGCAAGTGCTTCAAGTGACAGGCTTTTATGTTGCAAAGCAATGTCATCTGCAAACATTTAAGTCAGAAGAAGAGAGCAGAGAAAAAGCAATGGGCTTCAAGTCTTAAAAACTGATGATCAAAGGGGGATTAGATCACAGGAAAGTTTCGGATTGGAATTGTGCAGTCCTATGTAGCAGATGTTTGGTTTCTAGTGGGACAAACACCATCTCGGGGTAAATCAGCTCCTCAAAACTGTGTTCTTCAGCTGCTTAGAGACACCCTTGCTTGATCAGAGGTCACCTCTAATCTGACCTCTGTACTTTAAAGTTCTGAAAATAACTGATTTAATAAAAGCCAGAACAGCACAGCCAGTTCAGCAAGAACATTATACCAGGTTAACTGCAATTAGCTGTTTCAGATAGCTGAATTTGCAAGCCTCCTTCAGCAACCACCTACCCCCAGCTGACATGCTGCCTAAAAGCCAGAGCTCACAGAAGCCATACTGCTCATTATGTAAGTATTATGAGAGTCCTGGATTATGTTCATGGGTGGGCTCTCATCGCTCTAGAAATTGTTTTGTTTCCCCACTTTTCTGCCTGGAGTAAAGATGCTTTTCCAAAGCACCAAAGACCTTCTCCAGACAGGAGATTGCTTCCCATGCATAACCAGGCAATGTGAAACTAACCCACAGCATTCAGCAGGGTGTTCCAGCAGTGCCAAAAGAATACAGCGTTCACAAACCTCAGCCCTCTGGGCAGCCTTCACTCTTTTTAAAGGCAGCTTTCTCTCCTTTACCTGGCATTTTCTTATCAATGCCAAACATGAGCTGGAGTTTCTATCAGAATTATCACTGCAGGCACTCTCTAGATAATCACCAACCTGGCTGAACGGAAGAAAACAGGTAACTAAGGAGAACAAGGCTATCATTGATTATTTTTGTTTCTTGTTGACAAAGATTGTGACAACTGATATCTCTCGCACTCCTATAGCTGATTTTGATCAAGACATCATACTGAGTGACATGTTATGGGCTAAACATAGAAGCAGTAACTGGGTTCTTTGTTTTGAGTTTCATTTTGAATTTAAGTAAATACTGCATTCTTTTCTTCAGTTCTTAATCCTTGCCAGGCCATGTTCCTTCATTTGATATGGTTTGCAGTTTGGAAAGAACACTGTGGAGTTCTGAGTGCACACAGTTATGTTTCCTTGCTACTATACCCTGCACCTAAGGGAGGCCCTTATGTCATTGGTGTTGCTCTCCTGGATGTTGTACACATGTGCAAGATATCTTCAGTTTCCAGTACAGTATTTGTGAAGAAAAGTAAAGCTTTAGTCAACCCAAAAAAAAAGTAAGGAAGAAGGCGAAAACTAATGTTCACCACATGCACTGCCTAGAGAATTCAGATGAACTTTCTGTACTTCTTTTGCTTTTGAAAAATGTGTAAACCATGATTTAAAATAATCTACAAACTCCCTTGCTTTAATTTATTGACGTAGGCTGACTGCACAAGTGCACTATTTTAACTTTAAACCAGAATACTAATAAAATCCCTACACAAAACCAGATATGTTTCATTTCAGCTTTCATTGCACTATTATCCCAGTAGATCCCAAGAACATCTGATTGAAGTTACCTTAAAATTTCTCCAGTTAGATATGGAACCAAATAAACTCCACTGATCACAACAACCTTGAACTTCTGGGAATTCAGATCTAGACCAAGGGTTTGCAGCTGGATTCCATCCCAAGTTTAAATGCTACTCAGAATCAAAGTGTGTTGTGGCTGCACACACAGTTTACAGGAAATGTTCCATTCAACATTTTTGGTAGGTGTTCCATCCTTTAATTACTCCCAAATTTCCGCCCAACTCTTCATACCAGTACCTGAATTCAGACTCTTGCTTTCTGTCTGAACTGAGTAAAGCCTTAGCAGACACATCATTTCACTACAGAATAAACATTGTGGCACTGATTTAAATCCAGAATTCTCTGAACAACTGTTTCACATCTAAGTAATTACACCAGCAGTAGTGGGGTCACCTCCTTTTTTATACAGGGGGGCGAGGGGGTGCTGTTGGAATCACAGCCCATGACTTTATCATACAACATGAAAAGCCTTTGGGCTATCTTCTCAGCTGGGATAAATAAGCAAAGCCCTATTGGTTTCTGGGTGAATGAGATTATAATTCAAATCAGAAGTGTAGTGTTTGTTTATACCATAACAAAGTATCACAGAAGTGTGTATCATAAGCCTTAAAACACTGCATTCAAGGACAGTAAAACCCACGAGTCTGAGCTTAGGTTTCAGTGACTCCAGTGAAGTTATGCCTATTTATTTCAGGATAGCAGTGCTGATGTGCACCAGCTGAGAATCTGGCTCTTTAACTCCTAAATGACAGCAGAAATCATTTACAGGGGGAGGGAGAAGGGGCTGGGTTGGGAATCAACTTGAGTACAGAGCTGTATAGCTGATAAATGGGTATCGGCCATTCCTTAAGACAGGCAGGCCTGTTTCTTCCTAAAACAAAACTAGAAAATTAATAAACACATGCAAAGGAATAATACAAAAGATATGTTTTCTCAAGGAATTTCTAATGTGCACACTATGCTTTACATTCCAATACAAAGCATTTTGACAGTAACATTTAACCAGTTTCTCATTTTATGTGCTTGCACACACAACCCTTGTGGTTCAAAACAAGCTGCTGTATACAGTGCCTTTCAAAACAACCTATCTTCTCATTTTAGCTGACAGCCTACACCCACCCAAAACCAAAACTACCCTTTCTTCCACCCACCCCAAAAGTGTCCCAAACTAGCCAGCACTAATAAATTTAAAGGACAGTTTTTCCTGGTACCACATCCACACAGCTCATCCCAGTGGGAGATGATACAATATGTAGCATTGCTATGTTTCACAGTAATTATGTAAGAGAAGTCACATGTGGCACAGATGGAATGTATACCAAAGAGCAGAAGCATATGTTCAAATAAACCACTGGTTATGTCAAAACTAATAACTTGTTTGCTGTAGTGGACTCAACAGTAACAGGCCCAATGAGTCTAATGACTTTGCTACCACTCCTTTTGCTCCTCATTGAGCAGGCTGGAGCCAGTTTTTTTCAGGGATTATGTTTATGCAATACGAACATATTGTTATTTGCTACTTTCTGCATGATCATTTTGGCATTCTTATGAGAAGATGATGATGGTTCTGTCTAAATGTTTGGGAGGATTATCACTGACATAGGAAGTTATTAGGTTTGATGCAATATAGAGAACATTCACAGTCAGAAAACAGCATCTTTCATTTTTAGGGATGGAGGTAATTGTGCTTTGTGACAGTGCACATCCTTAAGATGTTATGTATCATTGCGTACTTAAAAAAGCAGTACTCTTTTTATTGATCTTTCAATTTCATTTTGATTTAAAATGCAGATCTTTCCCTCCATTGAAATCTTAGCATTTTTATTTTAAAATGTATCAGAAAAAATCCATTTCAGACATATGCAGCACCATAAATTACTTTTTGTGGTTGAAACAGTATTCGCTTATGTCACGGGTTGAACATCCTCCTTTATTAGAATGCTATTTATTGCCACCAGCTGCAGTGCTTAGCCAGGAACGTTCTTGACACCAGCGATTGCTTTTCAGCACCAATGCTTCCGGCTGCTAACGGGGGCTCCTATTGCCAAATGCAGCCACTCCTCTTAAACTGTTCCTTCTGCTATACAGACAGCTCCTGTCACTGTTACCCACAGCAGAAGCTGGGAGAGAGGCATCGCATCTGAACCCACTGCTATGGAATCTCTTAAGCTATAAATCTCCTGTAACTTTAAAAGGCCTTGCCAAATACCACTAGCTTGGAAGCTGTCAAAGGTGCTCAGGAAATCTACCCGTCAGTAATGGATTTTTTTAAAATTAAGATGCGAGTTCAGCTTGTGAGCAAAGGGTGTCTTACATAACAAGCCACGGATTTAGTAAAAGCAAGAGGATTTCTGTATCTATCAGCTATCTAGCCAGTGGTCTCTATTTCATTAGATTTTCAAACAGGGAGAAACCAGACAAAGGTAATTACTCTTCTACTGTTAAGAGCTGTTATTACTCCTGCATAAACAGCTAGCACTGCCTTTTTCTTTTGCCTCTGCCTATGGCAGCCAGGAGAACTAAACAGGAGCAATATAAAAGTGGCAGTGTCAACAGCTGTCCTACCAAATATTAAGTGTACCTCTTACAGTAAATCTTCAAAGCAGTAGCATGTGTTCTGCTCCTGTGTATGCAAATCCTGTTATTTTATTGATATCATTTGCACACATGCTTTCTTCACAGCTGAACCCTTGAAAAGCCATTGCATATAATTGGGCTCAACTAAGCAACAGAGGCAATCAGTGACAGGAGGAGACTGAACTCCTTTAACATGGAAAGAATTCCTTTCCTCCCTCAGAAGAGAAACACCCAGTAGGTCAAAGAGGAAGGTTTCTCTGCAGTACAGCACAGACAAGCCTGTTATACAGATGCCTGAACCACTGGAATCTACAATTAAAAAAAAAAAAAAAAGTCAAGCCCAGAGCCTTCATGAACACAATTTTTCTCTTTGTTTGAATAAATTAATGAGCAAATGTGCATGTTTTTTTGTCTACATGTATGTTTAAAAACCTTAGAACATTCAAACTAAAATCTTTACAGGGTCAGGCTCTGCCATACAAGATAACTTAGCTGGCAAACATTCTGAATTTTTTTTTTACTCACTGTGAAAACTGATAAAAGTAGGTGTCCTGTTCATCTTACAGACAGACTACAAA
>VWYO01009638.1:189088-203696 GCA_013400275.1 Rhadina sibilatrix | reverse complement strand
AAAAAAAAAAAAAAAAAAAAATCATTCTTCTGCCTGTAAGGAAATTCCTTTACAGATTCAGAGAGTACAAGAGACATCTGAAAGTTGGAGTTATTTATGGGTCAAAAATACAATTGCTCTTTATTTCTTATCTTTGGCCCTGCAAATAACCCAAAACCATTGTTAGCAAATTACTTTTTCATTCATATCTTTAAACTGGAGATAAGTATATGTTTCCACTAAATGACTCATAAAAATAAACTGGCATAGCAGTTTAAGTGTTACATGTGACTGAGCAGCATTATAAAAATTACTATTTCCTTTGCATCTGTATTCTCCTTGGGCCATAGTTTGGGCCATACTCTGCCCTACACACTATATCCTCATATAAGGCCACTTCCCCAGCACTGGAAGAGGTCTGCTCCATTACACCAATCCCACTCTAGCCTTTTCTTTGGGAAGTACAAGACAAGATATGATAATGTAACATCATGAAGAATGAGTGTCTTAAACAACTCTCCTCTATTCCAGCTGGACTTCAGCCAATTCAAATGGATGAGTGAGGGCCAACAGACGTATTAGTGCAACCCTGTATTTAAAGCTAAGTTATCCCCTAAATGACCCTAGAGTCAATTTACAGATGCAGAGACTAATGTAAGATAGAGTTCAGAAATACTCTAAAGCCCAGCTTTGAAAGTGCCTTGACACATGCCACTGGTGGTACTCTCTGAGGGGGCAGAAAGGGGCAAAAAAATAGATGCTTACTTTCTGTGTTTGTCCAGGGTCCTTTTTGGTGATTGTTTTTTGTTTTTTGAATTTCTTTTTGTCATTTTGGAATTAAAAACCCCATATACATATATATAAATTATATACATATATAAAAAAAAATATATATATAAACAATGAAAATGAAGCCTACCAATTTTAATTCTTACTACAGTTTAAACCATAATTAATCCCGGTAGACAAGTTCTCCCCCAAGGAGTTCAGTAGTTCAGCAGTATGACCCTGCCTCATCCCTACAGATGCAAGAATATATGCAACTGCACGGTGCACAAGCAGCATCCCTGTTTGCAGTGGTGAAGAGTGGGCCTCTTAGTTCCCCTCCTCCTAAAGCTCTTCCTGCATGAACACACCACCACCTTCCCCACTAATGGTTTTCCATGCTGTGGGGTAAATAAAGCAAGCAAGCAATCAGAAAGAAAATACTTATGAGTATTCATTCCCTACGCCTTTCCTGTACCTGGGATAGTAAAAGAACAAGCAGAAGAGGTGTCCAGAATACAAATTGCACAAATTGTGTCTGTTTAATTGGCTGCCAGGTTACCTGGCAGCAAACTCTGTAGGATGTTGCTCTTGGTTTCCACAAAACTTGTGCTGCTGGAAGTTCTGAGCAGTTTTTCCTTCCTTGGTGCGGAGCAACTCTCCCCAGTATTTGATCAGGACTGGGCTTTTTCCAAGTTGCCCTATAAAGGTTTCATTCTCATTGCTTTAATTTTTATCTCACTTTATAATTATCAGCTGATTAAACTTCCACAGAAACCAAACAAGTTTTAATCTGTTCTCTCAACTGTCCCCAAAATATAATTTCAGGAACAACATGGATTTTCAGACCAAGTTATAAAAACAAGGTCACAAAAAATTTTGAGTAACAAAAAGACATGCAGATGCAATATCAACATCTCATGTATTTTTTTTTCTTTCAGTCAATTAGGATGATTGATGATATTTTTATGCCCAAGCTTCTTAAATGCACCTTGAAACAAAAGTTTCTCAAGACAAACATGTAGACAATACATACAGCAGTTAGCAATTAACTGTTGCAACTGAGAGGAGGGAGTCAAAAAAAACCTGCCCAGCATTAAAGTGAGTTTAGTATATTTTATGGCAATTTCAATAAATTTAGTTACATTCCTATAAATAAAAGTTATAGTTATGACAACCAGAGAGCTCTCTGTTGTCTGGTCATTAATTTTACTTGCTTTCTTGTTGTAGGAGAGTTCACGGCTTTCTTTCCCATGTAACACCATTTCCCATATAAACGTACTGCCTTAGTGTTTTAATACTCGAGTCTGCCACTGTGCATTACGTAGGAGCACGAGTTGCATGGACATCAACACAAGAGCCTGATGACCACACAAGTGGCCAGGTATTGACTTCCGTGCCACTGACTCAGGGAGAGTCAATAACAGTGATTTGCAAGCCAAAGGCCTTCAATGGTCTCTGAGTTAAATGCAAACAAGAAAGGGATGAAAGGCTATTGCAGGTGCTCCCCAGAATGCAACAGGTCACTTTGGCAAGCAGTGTGATCCCTTCCTTTATTTGCTCCTTTGCACAGTTGTCCCCACCAGCAGCAATAGTCAAGGATGACACGTGACCACTGGATAAGAAAACATCCGTCCCATTCACACCACGACATCAGTTGCACCAGACATTAAAACAAACCCACCACCCCACCAGTTTGCAGACTGAGCAGTGCAGAATTCTGAAGCCATGACACCTTCAGCTGCCTTGTCCAGGTCGTTTTTATGCTGGTGTTTCCAAGCACGGGGAAGTAGGGCAAGCTTTTCAAGTGCCTGAAGCAATCCATCTCTCCACCTGAGAAGCTTAACTGAGCAGACTAATTTTTAGATGCAAGCATTCCAACCTCCCATTAAGTCACTGTCAGAGAATTTCCGGAATCTTTCACAAAGGCCTGTATTTAGTACATTTATAACTATCACTAAAAATTAAGCACAGGAGCAATTTAACACCAATGACTGGATTTCCAACAGTAAGAGAGAGGGATGTACTTCAGGTTTTGGTTGCCTAATTTGAGAGAGTTAGATGGTCATGTTTTCATAAGGGCTCAGCATGTACTGAAAAACATATATACATGTATTGAAAAATATTAAGCCTTATCTTAAAGTGCTTTAACAACTAAAAAAAAGTTACATTGAAGCAAAACAAGTCCCTGCCTACTTTAAATACCTTTTCTCAGTTCATCTGAGGATGGCAAGCTTGTCCAGTTGCTTTGTGGCAAGCACATGAATGGGGCAGACAGACCACAGTCACATGCTGTTGAATCCCTATGGCTACAGATATGCCAACAAAGGCAAGAGCAGTCCAAGACATCAGGTACTCAAACCAGATAAAACCATATAGTGTCCAGGTATTCCTTAAAATTCTTGAATCTGGAACAAATTTTCCACTCATGGGAACTGATAACCTTCCATGCTCAAACAATCTAAACAACTGCCTGAGTGCATGGGTGATCAGTTATCTTTAGAAGAAAATCATCCTGCAGAGAGTGAAGAAAAAGACAAAAACAAAAAGAGAAGAAAAATAAAGGAAGAAAAGAAAAAAGACAAATTATGGGACTTCAGAAGAAAACAGAGTTTTGCTATCTTTATGTAAGACCCAAATAAACTGGGACAATAAACAGACACATACAGACACTACTCAGGAATTGAGAGTTTGTTTTGCCAGAGAAACGTATAGATATTTTTCTTGGATCCAACCAAAAACTAAAAATTAAATGCATGCAATACTACAACAGAGTATCTGAATACTCTTTGGGACTGTAAGCTTACATATTGAAAAACTTCTGTTCAAAAAGCATTCCACAAAACAGAGCTGCAGCATCAAAGTAAGAACAGTGTCTAGGATTCAACATGAAGAAGGACAAGTCAGTGTTAATGAGAAAGAGGGACCACACTATGGGAGCTGGCAGCCAAAACCAACAACCTTGCTTTCACTAGATCTCAAAGAATAATATTTAATTTAAGTACTGGCATTATAGAAAGCCACAAAAAATGAGACTCCCGGCACTGGAAGTGAGAACATATTTCATCTCCAGCCAGAATACTAGATCCATTCCAAAGCTGAGTTACTGGAAGTCTTCCACCGTCTCATTTTTTTTTTTTTTTTATGCTTCTCTTATTTTCAAAATGAGTGACCAGGTATTTCCCATGTAACCCCAAGAATTAGAAATACATAATATATAAATTTATTCATTTCAAAAATATAAAATTCAATTCTCCCTAAAGAAATATATTTAGTATACACTACACTGCTGAAATAAATTAAGCATAGTTTCAATTAACGTGTTTTAATTCAATTTCTCCAGTATTCCAAAACTCTTCTGCGAAAGGAAACAAAAGGAAAAATGTTTTTACAAATCCTTCATATGCTATACCCATACTTTAGTAAACAAATAATATTATAATTATTATTTTCAGGCTATTACTATGCTGCAAGAAAAGCACAGCAGATAGAAGATTAGTTAATCCCTTATATTTGCTAAACCAGAAACACTGATAGATGCAGTACTTTATTAGTACAAAAATAAGATTTTATTTCTTCTGACAAACTTGTACTAGATTTTTATTTAAAGAAAATAATTTGTTGATTATTCTAGGAATACAAATTGTTCTTTAGAAAGCAAAGTGTCATTGGTGTACTTTAAAATGTTCATTAACAATCATAAGCCAGAAGCAGTCACCAAATAATCATGGGCACAGGAAAAAACTGTGTACCCACCAGGCTTTATTAGAGTTGCAAATCACAAGCAATGGACCAATTCCCAATTTATTGTCTCCACAAACTTTAGGAAAAACAAAGAGCTGAAGGCATCAGTGAAATACAGAAATATGCTTCAAGTTGTCTTTTCAAAAGGGTATTTCTAGCTAAAGATATAAGGAGTTATTCAGCAACAGCAAAATAAAGTCATTTTCAGCATATAAATGTGCACTCTTAGCCAAGTAAGAAATAGAAAAACCCTTTTAATTTGTCCCACTAAGATATTTCCCTTATTTTTCTGGTTTGATGAATACTCAGTGTGATATCATGAGTTTCTGTTTCCATGAGTGCTGCAGTAAAGAGGCTTCCTTCAGACTAGCCCCGATAAATTCTCCAGCTCACTACTGCAAAAGGCTCTCCAAATGGTTTACCCAAGCCCCAACCAGGGACACCATTCGAAATGTCTCTGTAGAAGTAAGAGCAAACAGGGAGTCTCACACTAAAGCACATGCATTCCCCTGCCAAATCCCAGACACAAGTCACGGGTGTTGGCCACCCCAGTCACGCAGGCTATGCTCACCTTGGAGCTGAGGTTCACTGAAAGCTGCCTGGCAGCTGGAAGCCTGGGTGGGATTTTCTCTTGACCTTTAAAGCCAATTGCCTGCTGCACTTCCAGCTATTTACTGCTGCTGCAGGGAGGAATGATATTTCCTTGTAAAAGTCCTTCTCCATAAGAACCGAGGTCTGCATGGTATCAACCCTCTGCTGAGAGCTGCAAACACTCATGTGTTAATTGCTTAATTGCTGCCCTGATATTACTGGGGGGAGGTTGCCCTGAGCTAGTGTTTTATAGAATCAAGCCCAAGGGTTGCTGCAATAACTAAGAATAAAGGGAGTCCATAAATAAAGCCCTGCTCAGACAGAGCAAAGAGCTATTTAGTTCAGCCTCTCTCCGAGTGGCTAATGGAATATATTTGAGGGAAACAGGAACAGAAGCTTTATAGGAACAGAAGCTTTCTGTACAACATGCACATATAAAACTTCTTTCCCTACAACTCCTAATGCTTTCTGCAGCTTAGGAACCTCCTGAGCTAAAAAGAATAGATCTTCCCTTTTCTTAACTCTTCCAGGTTAAAAAGCAGCCAGTAGTAGACCTGCTTTCAATAAAACCAACACACAAAGGCCCTGGGTGCTGTGAACCTGACAGCAATTTACAGCCATTTAGAACATTGAGTGAGCCTATTGCCAATACACACTAGAAGAGCATGATAAATGCAGAGCAAAATTTAACGTTTCAATCTAGATTATTAAAGAAAACAGTACTTCATCCATCAATTTTATATCTGTCCTATCTGGGTATTTATCAGCATAGTTCTGTGCTGCATAAGCAGAACAACAAAGGCAGTGGCAGTAGCCCCACAAGCTTTGCAATAAGCTTGCACTGTGTCTATCTGTGCAGAGGTGTGCTTAGCACAGAAGAGCTTTTACTGCCTTGTAACTGCAGCTAGTCCTCAGCAACCATATCAGGCATGACAAGTTATTTTGTGAGATCAGGTTGCTCTTGCTAGTGCACATTTCCATGAGCATAAGAATAAAACCATTTCCAAAAGAACGAAGTGGCTGGGGTTGAGCTTCATGTGGGTGGCAGTGCAGATTGCTGTCCTCTCTGTTTAATGGTACACTCTGTGATGTGTGCTTGGCTCCCTGCAATACACTGATATGCATATTAAGTTCACTGTTTTTTTTAGTTAGAATCATTTACAGGCACGGTATTATGTCCTATTAGAAAGGAAAGCCATTGTATTTAACCATGAATACGCTAGTGAGTTAATTTTAAATTCCCTTATTGTACACATCACATGATATTTTTTCAATTAAACTGATTCAGTATCAGAATAGAGCATAACTATGTTTCCTTGAGTACTCTCACAGGCAGTTGAACATCTGGAGGTAAAAAAAAGCAACAATAGAAAAGAAGAGTTGCCATACAGGTTCTTCATATCAAGCTGAAAAAAATTCCATAGTCCCTACACGCTGCTTAAAAGTAGATATCAAATATCCCTGAGAAAAGGAGCCATAGGATTTGAGTCTATGAAGACAGAACAAAGGGTTATGAAAATGTGTAAATATGTTCAGGAGGAAATTCTAAGGCGCCATTGTTGTCATCTGCAAGATGTGTTTCTCTTCTGGGTTCCAGCCTCTAATGTTTTTAATGTAAATTGTATGCGTCTCATTTTTACTACTTAACACTGTATGCATCTCAAGGGTTTGCTTATTCTTAATTAAAATTAAATTAATGAAGTTCATCCTCAGAATTTTTAGTGTCTTCTGAAAGCCGCTGTTTTCAGGAAAAGGCCTACACCAAGACAGAAGTGGGAAAGAGTAGAAGGAGTATAAGGGAGGCAGGGACAAAGAAAATAAAAAAGTAATTATCTGAATAAGCTCCATGTCCTAACATCTTAAAGGCAATGAAGCTTTTTTTTATTTACTGCTGTTATCCACAGGCATTTCCCAAAGCTGTAATGCATCTTCTTTTTTTTTTTTTTTTTTCATATTTTACACATAAAGTAATTCTGCCTCAAACACTGTTGACTTGTATGAGTTGGTCATGCTCAGGGCATCACCGAGGGTCTCAGTGACCTTGGCCTAATTGTAATGGGGAAGTTTTACACTGCTGAGTTGTTTTGGAAGGAAATAAAAGTCATGAGTTAGCATTTTTGCACTGTCAAACACCATTCTATCCTTTCTCATCTCTCTCACTTTTAACAGGGGTAGTTAGAATAATCATACTTACAGCTGTTACTTCCTATGCCCTTATTTTTATGTAGGTTCCTGTATATAAATGTAAATAAACCTGAGGTCTGCTCTTACCTGAGATGGCCTTGGGGTTGTTTTCAGAATCAAAACACTGTTTGAAATTCAGGAATTTACTTTTTTTAAAAGTTTCCTCCAGAATCATATCCAGTTTTCACATATCTAACACATTTTGTTTGACTGTCTCTTTGAACATTAGTGAATTTTCAGGAAGGAACCATGTAAAGACTGTAATGATTAATGTTATTTAAGGGAGGAAGTTGTGTAAAAATAAGGTAACGATGTAGCCAAATTTATTCAGGTGTCAGTGGCCAAATGAGACATAAAACCTCTGAACCCTAACTCACAGATGATCACTCAGATCAACAGCTCCTTGGTGCTGTTTCAGAAATACCTTGTTACCCCTTTTCTGCAATGCATTTAGCATACAGACAATTAAATTAAGCACTTTCATGCCGGTTTCATCTTGGTATTTGATTTTCAAGATTCAAGCCAAGCAGTTACTCATCTCTTCCAATGTATCTGAAGATGCATTAGCAGAAAATCATTAAATCAAGCAGCACCAGAAATATATGAATGCTGAAGTGAACAGGAGTTTGCAACAGTTCCCATATATCCAAATGTTTTCTATGCCTCATACATTGAGACTAATTGGGACAAAATTTGAGTGTGTCCAGCCAAATTCTGCTGTGACATGAAGTGAAATGGTGTGCACCTCTTTGTCAAAGCTAAACTCACTTTTGACTGAAGACTGACACTGTGCCTTTGTATCATTAACAGTTAAGAACTTCCCCCGCCCTATTCCTGGATATGTGATATTGTACTACAGAAATGGTTAAAGCCCCCCACTTACAACCGTAGGCAGTGTAAAATAAATTTAGATTACACTCCCCTTGCCACTACAGCAGCCTTCTGAAATGCAGAGACCCCACGATGGAGAAAGCAAATAAATGTTAAGCCAGGTGTGCCCAGGGAGCAGGGTCACGGTGTGGTCGGCTCCTCTAGTGGTCATTGTCCAGTGGATGGATTGCTGGTGCTGTGGCATCCATGAAAGAAAGGTATTGGTCTGGCCAGCTGTGTCACCCCACTTGCACTTCAGGTTCTGCAGCCCTGAAATGCAGCTAGCCCACTGGGTATAAAAATACAGTGCTTGGTTCAGTTTATTATTTAAGTTATTAAGTATTATTAAGTGGACTCAGGAGATGTATTATTACTCTGGACAGAGACACAGGGGCTAATAAGGGTAAATGGCTTGGTCTTCCTAAAGTTCTTCTGCAGGTGGGGTACAGTTGCCATCCTTTGATTGCCACGATAGGACTCTGGGACTCAGGGCAATGCCCACAGTATATATGGATGACAGGAGGATTTGGCTCAGTCCTATTTCATAGCAACTTTTCAGAAATTTGTGCTTGGTTAACATGGACTTTTCAGCAGTGCTATCCTTAGTCGCCAAGAATAAGAAGCCTGTGGGAGAAAGAAATATACATATTCTTCCCAGACCTCTCCTGGACAGAGCCCAAATTCCTCAGTGTAGGAGGGCTATGAGGTTGAGATTTGGGAAAAAGGTTCTGACAGACACAGCCAGCTGGAAAGAGAGTGATCCACATGCACAGTTCTTTCCAAAGATGAATCAGGATGAAATGATTTTACATGTTTTTTCATTGTCCTTCCCACCTTGTAAACATTCCTAAAGCCTGTCTGTAAGCCCTGCATAAAGAAGTGCTAATATCCATATGTCAGTACTGGAAATGGTTTTTCCCACACCTAAAGAGCCAAGTTCATCCCATATGTAATTCTCCTCACTTTAATAGCTTTGCAGGAGGAAGCATACTGGCTGAGTAAGTCCACCCAAAAGCTGCAGATCCTGCTGGAAACAGCTGTCTACCTTGTGAGGGGGATGAATCACCACAGACCTCAGTTGCTCAGGCCTTTGCAACAGATTCCTCCTCACTTCTGTGTGCAATTCTGCCTGCAAATCTCTAAATTATCTGGACACCAGCTGCTTCAAATCTTGAAAGCCTCATTACAAGAGATAAGGGCAGAAGAGCAGCCCTTGCTCTCAGTTCCTAAACTAAGTGCGTTGAATGTGTATCTATGCTGTAGTTATACTTTATTTATCCTACTGCAAGGCAGCCCTTGATTAGCTACAATATCCAGGAGGAATTTTTACTCTTTCTGGTACATTTCTTGATTTTCAGAAAGAAGCAATGAGTATTCACCTTTCTTTGCTCTGACAGCTACACACTAGAACCAGGATGTAGGTCAGGGTGAGCCAATGCACCTAGAGGTATTAAATTGCTTCAGCGTCTGGCCAGTAAATCTTGATCCTATGGTCAGGAAAAGCTGAATGCCAGCTTTGTAGTAAAAATGGACCAGCAGGGAGTTTCAGAGAAGCTAAGGGGAAAATTTTCATAGGATCATGAGGGAATGTTATTTAACAAATTCGCTTCTATTACAATGATTCTGTGACCCTGGTGATGCCTTCCAGTCTTATGTTGCTATAAATACCTTGCCTGAGAACTAATTCCTCTTGACAAGCTGACAGAGCTTCAGCACACAATAGAGCATGTCACCAGTTAGTTTATCTTATGGCTAACATTAGCATTTGATTTTTGTTTTCTCTTACTGTTATTCTGGACAGCAAGGTCCTGGTTTTAATATTACCTGTTGAGAATTTCACTTAATGAGTAAATAAACTTGCAGCTCCTTCAACAACAGAAGCTCTAAATTAAAAGATCTGAAAGTAACATTCCTATTCTTCAAGCAAATAGTGTATTCTGGGATCCTAAATTATAAATGTAATTATAAATATGTACAAATTCAAGGTAAAATAATCTGCTTGGGACAGAAGCCCACCCTTAACAAGAATTATAACATCAGACATCACAATTATTCTTAGCTAAAAAATATTAGAGGAAGGGTCTTCAGAATGAACGTACATTAGCCATTTTAATCACACCAGAGCTTTTTAAAATTTGCTTTTGTGATGGAATAAAACATGAGACACCATAGTTGTATGAAAATTATTTTCCATGAGCTGTGCTGAAAAAGAGATAAACAAGATAAATCTGACACTCCCTTGGATATTGAAATATATATATACAAACCCATTGCTATTTCCTGGCAGGGAACATGAGGAGGGAGAAAGAGGGAAGTTAAGGTGAAACAACCTATTACTAATTTTCCTGTGCCCAGATAGGGTCATGAGGGAAAGTCCTTCCTGCAGCCAAGCCTCTCTCATACTGCTCAACGAGTAACACCTTTCTCTCTTCCAGTCTGTTGCGTAGTACTCTGCGTGGTGTGAGATTAAGGCTTCTTCAAGATGTTCTTTGTTCTTCCCATTTTCCCTAATGCGACAAGGCAGGAGGTTGTCAGGATTTTACCAGGCAATAATACAACTATTTTTTTTACCCTAGATACGCAAATACCTCCTTCTCTGCATGTTGTGACACAAATCCCTTAGCAAAAATTTCATTTCATTTTTCTTCGCTTTAGCTTTCTAAAAGGTATCCCTAAGCACCTCAAATCCTAATCCAAAGGTCACCTCTTCTAATTTAGGCATCTAAATTTGTTCTGTAATTAATGCACCCTTACCATCATATCTCACCTACCATACATTTGTCTCAGGATCCTCCTCCTCAGCATATTTCATCTAATGCTAAGACAAGAGTTACATAAGTGAACTGCAGACTAAAAGGAGGTGACCACTACGGACTAGATATCTGACTTTTAGACAACTAAAATTAAAACTAAAATTAAAAAATATCAACACCAAGCTTTGTTCAGTTTCTTTCTGTGTAAGACTTGACATGATTATCTATATGAGGTATTTCAGATTCTAAACCGAAAGACATTTTTCAGCCCAGAACGTACAGATGACAACAGAAGACACGTCCCTTTGCCTGTGTCAGCAATGATTCCTTGCAATCAAGGAATTCAGCCATTTGTTTGACATTAGGAGTAGTTTTGCTCTACAGCCAATGAAGAAAGGCAAATACCTTAAGGGTGGTGTCTCTGGGTGTGCCTGCCTTTTTCCAATGACAACAGAGGAAGACTGAAGCTTCTACAGTCCCACCTTAAGTAAGTTAATTGATGGGATGAATCCATGTACATCAGCTGCAAAGCTGGGGCTTGTAGTAAATTCGAATTCCACATTAAAGTCTTGCAAGTATAATATAAATGATATGTCAGCTGTGTTTGTGTGGGGGTACATGTACTTCATGGATGCATGCAGTTTTTGTATGCTTTTATACATCAGAGTAAAACAACATGGTAACATTGTGAAATAGTGAAGCCAGTTTTCAGAAAGACATGGAAAACGTTTGAATGCAGACCTCAGCTTAAATTATTTCTTAGAAGTGAACTTTATCCAGTTATACAAAGTGGAATAATACTTTGCGAGCCAATCAAATGCAATATTACATTTTCTGGTTAAGTATAATTATATGGTGAGACCATTTGACTTGATAAAAATAACATTAACAGCAATAATAATAATAATAACAATAATAATAATAATAAATTAAGCAGCCTCTGTAAAGACTTATTGCCAAGACTAATACTGTCAGTGACATCCAGGATCAGCAATGACTACAAGCAGTGGACACAAAATGGAGTTGTCTGGTTTTGACAACAAAATATTCTGCATTTAGCAAAGGCATATGTTTCAAACTCAAATGACTTCACTTCAAATTAAAGCAAAAAATGTTTTGAAGTGTCGTCATTTGATAATCATTTGCTTTAAAATAAGCAACAGATTTCTATCTAATGGGATCCACATCTTTAACAAGTGAACCAACATTGTGACAAACAAAAAACAACCTGCTCTAAAATACAATTCAAAAATGAATTACATCTAGCTGTTTTGTTGTTGTTGTGCTCTGTTTTCCTTTTTTTTTGGCTGCCTGTAGAGCTCCCACAATTTTTTCATTGCTACAATGACAAATGCTATGAGAAAAGACCTGGGCCACTGCCAGAAATCTACTCCAGACTCCAGTATATGTTTCTGCTTTCAAGAGTCAATTGTTTTCCTTCTCTCCCAGGGGTCACTTGCTACCTTATTACCAGAAAGAATGACCCCTTGACAGCACAATTGAGATCCAGAAACTCAACAAAACTGTAACCCCTCCAGTGGCATCAGAATTGTAATCAACAGCAGTGGGTCTGGAAGACAAATGCACTTGTACATAAGGCCACCATCTTAGAAAGCAGCTTCTCTACTTGCAAAGAAACCTATCTCTATTTGGTTTCTTTTGATATTTTTATTACCCCTTTCTTGTAACCTTTTCATTGCTAGTGCTCTCAAGGCAGGAGTGTTTTCACAGCGTTGGAATTACCTGTGCTCATTTTACACAGCTTGCTGCCTATTCCTTCTCTTGCAATCTGTGCTGTGAAGCACATGACTAGAGATGGGAGCCCCCAGTCATTACAGATCTCTTATTCAGCTTAATTCACCAGCAGAATAGTTGTTCCTTCAGTATCTTTACTGCCATGTAAGAAACACGAGTACAGAATCTCCAGCCTTGAAACTGCAGAGAAGAGCAAGCTTGAAATATTAAGGAGAAGTTCACAGAGAATATACCTTGCCCTTGCAAAAGCATGCACTGAAATAGTGTTATACGATAATATTTCTCAAATATAGTTGTTACTAAAAGTATTAAACTTATTTTCTGGATACTTTTGCATACACAAGGTCTGCAAAACCAAGGTTGTTTCAGATAAACATATACAAAGATATTCTGTAGCACAAGACACTGGTCTAGTTCTTGTATTGTACCTCTGGAACCCTGACCCCGAGTCCTAAGGTTACCAAAAACTGTGCCTCTAAATTGCCTAAATGTTTGTTTTGAAAATTTCAGAAAAACTTTCAGAAAATCTCAGTGTGATTTAAAGCTTGAAAAGTTTCTTATTCTGGTGATTCTTATTCTACCAGAATTACTTGACATGTGCGTTAGAAAGATTTTTTTTTTTTAAGACCATCCAACCACATGGTAGAAAACAAGGTACCCATGAACCAAAGCACTGTTCCCAGATGCTCTGCCATCTGACTATCATTACACAGATATTGGGAAATACTTCAGATAATTGCGGGAGAAAGTTCCTCAAGATATACAAGGATAAAAAGATCTAAAAAACAGACAAAAGCAGACAGCGTGGCAAAACACAGGTTCGCAAAATCCCATTGCTTTTAACAGAGATTTGGGTGAATGCAGGAATTTACAGAGACAGGAGTCTTCAAACAGCATCATGGCCTGAGGTGCAAAAAACCCAGCAACAGAGTTCTGCTGAGCATGCGCTGGGAAGAACAAGAAAGCATGAGGTCAAAAAAGAAATGTTTTTGTTACCTTTCTCAGACATAAGTCATCACATTTTACAAACAACAAAATAAAAGGTATTAGACCCCTAAGTGATCCCTGGAAGCAGCAGCAGATGGCCAGCCTCGCACCTTCAGAAGAGAAGCAGCACAAATAGCAAGGATGTGGTTTTTCCTATGCTGTCCTACCAACGAGATGTCACCATAATGCAGAGAAGGTGCCAAGTCCTTGCCCAAATTTCCCTGCTGAGGCACAGCAGTTCTGCTACAGACAGGCAAGAGGGAGGAGGCTGTGAAAATGGCTCTTCTGCCCCAGAAACCAGGCTGTGGTCTCTGGTAAGAGCAGACAAAGTAATGTTTTGAATTTTATGTTGTTGCCTTACAGTAAGCTCTGTGTGACTGAGCTCTTCCCCTGTCAGCAGTCACACTGTTGACAAGGCAGAGTTGTCTTCTCTGGCAAAGAGACAGGAAGAGTTGCTTCACACCTGTGTTTTACTTCTGCAAACTGAAGGGCAGGATTGAGGCCCTAATTAATACCCAAAAGGGGAAAATTGACAAGTGCTTCTTTTGGCACTGGTATTGAAAAACATATGGCCTCTTATTTTCTTACATATTAGGTCACATCATTTTAATTTCTATCCAAAAGTCCAGAAGCAAATTACATGGATTCTCTGGACATATTTAAGTACCATACATTAAAAATAATATGCTGAAATAATGCTGTCAAAGTATGAGACCCACCTGACTGATGGAATATTCTTCTATAAAGAGCAACCCTAAGCTTCCCTTAAACAGAATGAAGGAAAATCTAAAGATAATAATGAATAAGAAAGTAGCTTCTTCTGCCAGAGCCATCAAGTTAAATGGCTCTTTGTATTGTTCAAAATGTATACAATATTGTGTTCTGTGGCAGAGGGTAAAGAGAGGGAACTTCCAGTGATGTTTTGATGAAACAACAAATAAAAATAATATTTTGACAGAGAGCTCATCCTAATAAAAAAA